>CM019043.1:19958019-20108316 GCA_009664405.1 Drosophila bifasciata
GACTTGAATCTGAATCGGATCGGATCATTATTATAGCCACAATAGAGAAAAACATACGAAAAAACTTCGCTTCCTCTCTTTCGCACTCATACAAAAACGAGTCGATTTGGTTTTTGTATTTTGTGTAGCCTGGATCTCAGAGACTACCAAAAATGCAGTGTCGTAGAAAAATTAACATATCTACCAGATTCCCAGATTAGGTTCAGATCGGATCATTATTGTAGCCACAATGATCAAATGAATTTTCAGCAGCGATTTCCCCCCTCTCAATGCAGCGTAAGTCAATTATGGGGATGATTGTCGCTACTGATTCTCTCACACTCACACTCACGCTCACAGACTCTGCCTCGTGCAGTGTACGTGTGTTGTTGTGAGAACTGATGTAGATGTAGATGACAGATGTAGCAAACAAATGTAAAATGTAAAACTGATAAAACATTTGAAAATTCACATAAATCACATGTGTACTGACTGAGTACGGGTATAAAAGTAGTACGTACTTTCTCGTTTTTGTTTTATTTGTGGATCATAATAATGTATATAAAATTTATTAAAATCAGTGATATCACACTGTTCCACTGTTTACACTTGTCTATTATACTATACACTAGCAAGTATATGACCCATCAAACATTTTTATTCTAGGACTAATTACTATTATCGAGAGAAAATATTATTACCTGTCAAATATCCTGGCCTCCTTAAGAACATTTCCTAAATTTATATACGCGTCTAAAAAAAAGTTAGGATCGAGTGTTACCGCCTTTTCAAAGTGATGTATAGCTAACCAAATCTCCCTTGAGCATTAAATACACATCCCAAATTACTCCATGCAACTGCGAATCCAGGACATGTTTCAATTGCTTTTAAGTAGCAAGCCTATCATTAAAAAATACAATTTGAAAAATATGATTAAAAATAATTAGATTTGATGTTAATACATACTTTAGCTTCTTCCAAGCGACCGAGAGCTTTCAGGAGATTTCCTAGATCACTGCGAACACAATACAATTCTAAAAAATTCTTTTAGATTTAGTCATAATAAATATTATCAGTATAAACTTGCTGGGTTATATTGTAATGCTGTTATATACGCTTGTACTGCAGATTCCATATCTCGTGCAGCAACTAAAGCAGCCGCTAAATTAATGTATCCGTCTATAAAATCAGGCTTAAGACGCACTGCTCTGCGATAGTTGTCTAAAGCTTCCCTGCAGTGCCCTCGTTCCTTGTATACGTTTCTAAGTTACTAAAACAAATTTAAGTATAGTTAGATATTTAAAAATCCAATAATTAAATACACTATACGGGTTCAAAATCAATATAAAAAGTCAATATAATTTTAAATGCAATCATTTTTATTTTTGTAGCCGCACTCGAAGAGTAAAAGGCTATATTGTATTTGTGGTAAAAGTGGTGTAACGCGTTTCCGACCCCATGCAGTATACATACGATTGATCAGCATTAATAACCGAGTCGATGTACCCATGTCTGTCTGACCGTCCGTCCGTCGGCTTGTCGTCTTGTTGAGCGCCCACTGCTCGGAGACTAAAAGAGCTAGAGGAACCAAATATTTTATCCAGACTGATGTGACTCACTGCTACAAGTTTATTTCAAAATTTCGCCCGCCCCCTTCTGACACCACAAAGGCCACACATCTTTGGCGTCCACAGTATGGATTCGCTGTTAACGCGACTCTACTTTTATACCCGTACTCAGTCAGTACACATGTAATTTATGTGGAATTTTAAAATATTTTATCATTTTTTACATTTTACATTTTTTCCTGCATCTGTCATCTACATATACATAACTTCTCACAACAACACTGCACGGGAGAGGGTTGGCGGCTAGCTGCTGAAAATTCATTTTGATCATTGTGGCTGCAATAATGATCCGATCTGAGCCATATTCGGCAATCTGGTAGACATGATAATTCTCTACGATACTGCATTTCCTATTTTCAAAATTGTGGACTTTCATCTTTTGAGGGGGACGAAAGGGGGCGTGGCGAAATTTTGAAATACATTTGTCTTGGTTTGGTATTACAGGAGTATAGACAGAAAGTTTGGTTGCTTTAGCTCTTATAGTCTCTGAGATCCAGGCGTTCATTTGTACGAAAAACCAAAACGACTCGTTTTTGTGTGAGTGCGAGCGACAGGGGAATGATGTTTTCGATATGGTTTTCTCTATTGTGGCTATAATAATGATCCGATCCGATTCAGATTCAAGTCCCTGATATATATTGGGTTTGTCTATGAATCTACAATTTTCGTTTTCTGTTATCTTCAAAATTGTGGACGCCACACATGTGCGCCCTTTGTGGGGGCGAAAGTGGGCTGGGCGAAATTTTCAAACACTTTTCTAGGAGTGAGATATCACATCAGTGTGGAAGTAAAATTTGGTTGTTCTAGCTCTTATAGCCTCCGAGCAGACATGGCTATATCGACTCGGCTATTGATGCTGATCAAGAATATATATACTTTATAGGGTCGGAAATGATTCCTTAATATGTTACACACATCCACTTTTACCATTAAATACAATATACCCTTCTACTCTTCGAGTACGGGTATAAAAAATGCAGAATCATAGAGAAAGCCCATATCTATCAGAGGCCCGAATTTGAATTGGATCAGATCATTAATATAGCCACAATAGAGAAAACAATTTGGAACAGCATCGTTCCCTCACGCTCTCTCTGTTACTCTCCAGTGCTTTTGCCCATTCGTCCAGATGAGCACCTGGATTGCAGAGACTATAAGAGCTAGAGCAATCAAACTTTCTATCCAATCTCCTGTGATATCACTTCAATACAAGTGTATTTCGAAATTTCGCTCCGCCCCCTTCCGCCTCAACAAAAGACGGATTCCAAATTTCGCCCCACCCACTTCCGCCCCCACAAAGGGCGCACATCTGTGGCGTTCACAATTTTGAATATAACAGAAAACTAAAAATTCAGTATCATAGAGAAAAACCATATCTATTAGGGGCTCAAATCTGAACCGGATCGGAACATTAGTATAGCCACCAATTTAAAAAACATCATTCCCCTTTTTTCGCACTCACTCAAAAACGAGTCGATTTGGTTTCTTGTATTTTGTGTCGCCTGGATCTCAGAGACTATAAGAGCTAGAGCAACCAAACTTCCTGTCCACATTCCTGTGATACCAAATCAAGACTAGTTTATTTCAAAATTTCGCCACACCCCCTTTCGCCTTGAAGATAGATAAAAACAAAAAATGCAGTATCGTAGGGAATGATCATATCTACCAGATTGCCGAATTTGGTTCAGATCGGATCATTATTATATCCACAATGATCAAATGAATTTAAAAAATTCCACATAAATCACATGTGTACTGACTGAGTACGGGTATAAAAGTAGAGTCGCGTTCACAGCGACTCCGTACGTTCTTTCCCGTTTGAGTTATGTTTTTTGATATGAGTTTATAAGAGCAAATCCGAATTTTTATCGATACAACAACACAAATTTACACCTAACAGTCTGAGCGTTTTGCAAGAGTGAGTGGAAACGGGAGCCTGCCTGAATATATTAAATTAAATTCGGAAGGTAATTTGCTGGACAACCGTTCTTACTGAAGCCATTTCTTATTGTATCTAATATGTATCTAATTACATTAATAGTTAATTCTGAAAGACGAGTTCAAGTAAAAGAATAGTTTATAGCGTTTTTACAATGGCGAACATTCACAATCCACTTCTCGGATGGACCGTAAGGGCTTGCCGTTTCGGTAATTTCCCAGTGACTCCACCATCTGCGAGGGTTGCAATTTATGTTTTTGTCTTAACTAGGAAAGCACCAACTTAGACGTCTGAAAGTGGTTTTATTGTTTTCAAAATATTCTGCTTGATAATTAATACACTTTTGCATTCGATTAAACCAATTTTCGAAGTATTTTTCCAGTCCGAATGAGACACATCTGAAACATGCATTTTAAATGCATCAACCGCTTCTTCTGGCGTTGTAAACCGTTGACCGCGTCGTTTATTCTTGATGTTGGGGAACAAGAAGAAGTCATTATGTGCTAAGTTAGGACTGCACGGCGGATGACCCATCAATTCGATGTTTTGGTCAGTCAAAATTTCCTTTGTCTGTGCCGATGAGGGAGAGCTCGCATTGCCTTGGTGAAGAATAATTTTTTTTTTTGTTCATTTTTCGAATCTCACCAAAACTTCTACCAAAGAAATGGTTGTACTATATACCAATCAGAATTAACTGTTATACGTTTTTTTAAGGCCATGTGCTTCGCGAGCGAACAACTTTTGTTAGATTTGGTTCATTTTGGAAGACCCAAACAGTCGATTGTTGTTTTGTTTCCGTCTCGTATGAATATATCCAGGATTCGTCACCTGTGTAGATATTATATACACTTTTTGAAGCATCACGATCGTACTTTTTGGATCATTTCTTTTGCACCAATCTACACGCGCTTTTTTCTTTCTGGATTGTTAGATTATGTGGGTCCAACGGGAACAACCGTTTTAATGCCCAGGTGATCAGATCTTGGCAAATGTCCAAGGAAGCCTTTATCTCACTGTATGTTAATCAGTCCTTGCACAGCATCGATATTTTTTGGCACAAGAACTGATTTTAGACGACCTTCACGGAATTCGTCGCTGAGCGTACAGCGACAACGAGAAAACTCATTGTACCAGTTCTTTACAGAGCTATAAGAAGTTTCTGTTCGCCGTATAATAATTGTAGTTCATCGATTAATTCTTGCCTGCTTAATACACGCCGAAAGTTGTGAAAAATAATCGCACGAAAATGTTCACGGCCTAATTCCATTGTTCATTAAACAATTTTATGTAGGTTTAGTTCATGAAACCCCAATTTTTTATTATGCAAATAGCCATTTGGTCCTAATATGCCTGGAAGAGACCTAGGCCAAAAACATAAATAGCAACCCTCGTATCTGCGATGTTCCTAATTCGCACGTTTCTATGCAATATTTATTTGATAGTTTTCAAATGCAACCATAACAAATTGAAAATTCACAACGAAAATATGAAAGTACTGAACAAGTCTAAACAATGACTGACAAGTAATGGTAATAAACGAAAACATACTGTTAATGAGCTGTTCTAGTTTTTCTGGTAGAATAAATAACGAGAAAGAACGTATGGAGTCGCTGTTAACGCTGTTAACTGAGTCAGTACACATGTAATTTATGTGTAATTTATTTTATATCATATCAGTCTGGAAAAAAATTTGGTTGCTCTAGCTCCTATAGTCTCCGAGCAATGGTCGACAAACAAGACGAACAGACAGACAGACGGACGGACAGACATGGCTATATATCACATTTTTTTCCCAGACTGATGTTATATCTTACTCCTAGAGAATTGTTTCAAAATTTCGACCTGCCCACTTCCGCACCCACAAAGGGCGCAAATCTGTAGCGTTCACAATTTTGAAGATAAAAAAAAACGAAAAAAGCAGAATCATAGATAAAGTCCATATCTATCAGGGGCCCAAATGTAAATTGGATCGGATCATTAGTATAGCCACAATAGAGAAAACCATTTCGAAAAAAGATCGTTCCCTCTCGCTCGTACTCACACACAAACGTGTCGACTTGGCCCATCCGTACAAATGAGCGCCTGGATCACAGAGACTTTATTTCAAAATCACCCAGAAATTAACTAGCGTTAACGGTTCTAAGTCATTCGGCTCCGATGACAATGGCCTCGAGTTCATGACTGCTTCTATTTGAGTGATGGCCGTGATTTCACCAGTAGCTGCTTGGCCACCTTCACGGCGCTCTCCCATAATCCTCCGAAGTGAGGGGAGCGTGGGGAATGGAGTGAACCAACCTTCCACCCACTCGAATAATACTCATTCCTTCTTCCTCTACTTAAAAAGGACTTAAGCACTGAATTCTAGCTTATTGAATTTCTCGAAGAACTCAAGATTTTACACATTATACTCTTCAATGTAGCGTAACCTCCCTCCCTATTTCAGCTGCCGTAAGATTGCAGGTTTCATCCGATTTCTTGGACTTCAACGATATACTACGCCAGCGAAAAATATATCTGAAAACGCGTTGCAGCTTGAGAGTCATTTGAAAATATTGATTTCCACACCAGATCTACATCCCACTGCCTTCTACCTTACTACGAGGGCCGTCCCAGATATGACCGACCTAACACAGTAGTGTTGGAAAATGTTCACAAAAAATATTAAAAAGGGGAACTACCGACTATAGAGCTTAAGTTAAGTTTGAAGTATGGTGCATTTACCTTGCACAGTTTTTTTGGGCGATTTTAATAGAGAACGCTTGTTATTGATTTGCAAACATGCACAAAATTGGTCATCGGTATGTGATACAATACTTTCATATAAAAGGTCTTAGCCCAACCAATATTAAAATCGAGCTGGATTCTACCTTACGTGTAATTCTGCTCCCTCGTTTACAACAATAAAAAATTGGGTGACTGAGTTTAAGCGAGGTCGTTGAGCTGCGAAGATGAACATCGTAATGGGCGTCCAAATGAGGTGACCACTTCAGAAATGGTGGCCAAAATTAAAAAATGTGTATTGAGTGACCAGCGATTGAATGTTCGTGAGTTAGCTGAATGTGTAGGCATTTCAAAAGTGCTGTACATCGCATATTGATCGAAAAATTGGACATGAAAAAGTTATGCGCAAGATGGGTGCCGCGTTTGCTGACTTCAGAACAAAAACAGCGTCGTGAGGATGTTTTCGTTTTAATGGCTAAAATTAATGAATTGAAATTTGAATTGCTACCTCAGACTTAGCTCCCTCTGATTATTTCTTATTTCCAAACTTGAAAAATGTCTCGGAAAAAAAAAGATTTGTCAACAATGAAGAGGTGGAGTCCGAGGTTAATGCCTATTTTGAAGAGCTTCACAGTTCTTATTATAAAAAGGTATTAAAGCTATTAAACATCGCTGGGAAAAGTGTATCGACCTAAAAGGATCCTATGTTGAAAAATAAAAAATAAATATACAAAAAATTTAAGTTTTCTCTCCTCAGGCATATCTTCTATTGCCTCACTCCAATTCAACTTATCCAAGTTATCTACTGAGTCTATTAAAATATCCGGACCAGCGCTGACCTGCTCAATTCTGTCACTAATAATCCTTCAGACACGATATCGGCAGGGTTGGACTTGGACTCTACCTTGAACCAATCCTTTACACTTGTAAGTTCTTGTACTTGAGACACTCAATTGGCGACAAATGTGGTCCATCGACTAGCATGTGACGATAGCCAATTCACGACAATTGTGAAATCCTTCCGGTAAGTGAAGGCATGAGCGTATCTTGGTCTTTAGCGGTCACTAATGCTCCTTGTAATTCTAAACGCGGCAAGGAGGTTACCCTAACTGGGGCGACCTTCGACATGGCCGTTACTAGACGCATCGAAACTTCTCCATCTTCATACCTTACACGATCATAAATAACTCCGCCGTAAGCTCTGTTAGATGCGTCAGAGAACGAATAAATTTTTTTTTTTTCCCGAGATTATTGTTTTTGAGCATTAAAGGCTCTAAGTCAGTGTTGCTGTCCATTCTATGAGAATTATTGCTCCATTTGTGCAGCTCGAACTTTCCTAGTCCTAATTTTTTGGTCCCTTGCTTTTAACACTACCAATTCCTCATTTGAATTTGCTCCACCAAGCATATCATCCATTTACAAATTTTCTTCACAGCCTTGCTAGCTATCGGAAATTGGTCGGCATATTTATCTGCCAAGTAATACAGGCAACGTACTGCCAGGAACGGTGCCAAGTTTGTTCCATAAGTGACCATTTTTTAAACGCAGTTTTTGATAGGATCAAAAGTTTCCGAGAGGCTCGTCGACCAATATTTGTCGATACATTTTCTTGATATCGGCCGTAAGAGCATATCTGTAAAAACGGAACCTGGTCAATGTCTGGAACAGATCCGGTTGCAAAGTCGGACCAACTAAGGTCGTGTCGTTCAGTGACATGCC
Organism: Drosophila bifasciata; assembly: GCA_009664405.1. Lineage (NCBI taxonomy): Eukaryota > Metazoa > Arthropoda > Insecta > Diptera > Drosophilidae > Drosophila > Drosophila bifasciata. The sequence goes on from CM019043.1 coordinate 19,966,006, forward strand.
ATTGCTGGACTTACAGGAGGCATCAGGAGGATATACGACCCTAATTTGGTTGTCAAATTATCTGGGCGAATAACCGGATGATGGGGCATGAAGTATTGAACTTTATCCTGATCTGCTGGCTCTATCGCCTCTAAGTGACATAGCTGGCGGTATTCTTCAACAAATTGAACATATTGTTCCTTGAGAGAAAAGGTTACGATTCAATCTCTTCTCTAGGTTAAGGAATCTGGTAAGTGCGAATTGATAAGTTTCTTCTAAGGACACCTTAGGATTCTTTAAGGGCAGCGCGACCATCAAATGTCCCGAGGCCTTAACATGCGTCACAAAACTTTCTTCGCACTGTTTTTCTTCCCTGTGAACTTATCAATTGATTCAGGGATTTCTTCGTACCTCAAAATCTTTGTACGAGCTCATGCAACTGATCATTTTTGAAGACCTTTGATTCCACTTCCTTTGCCAACAGAGCAACTCCAGATGTCTTCGTGCAATCACATAAGACGACCCAACTTAATAGAGACTTTTGAAGCCTTGGAAGGTGTGCTCCTATTTTTATTTGCCCGCTACAAAATTTTTGAAAAACAAGGCGGCTTCCACTAGCATGTCAATTAGGAGGAATCCCTAAACCTGTTGTGTTGACTTCGTTATTTTGTTCAGCACACAACAATTCTCGCTTTCCATATATCTAGTCACTCTTGATTTGAAAGTCGCTTGAACCTCTCCTAAAATCTGAGATGTTCCATTGCCAATTCCACAAAGTTGGAGGGCTGAGTCGCGTATTTCCAGCCTCAGCCTTGAGACTAGCCGAGCCGTCAACAAATTTAATTGCCTACCGGAATCTAATACACACCTACAATTTCAAAATCCTCCATCTCTATCTTTAACCAAAACCTTGGTTCTTGTAACGCTTGCCTGTTCAGCCTTGACTCATTTGCAACAATAGGTATCTCGATGAAAAAGCTCTTGATGAGGCGTGCTGCAAATCTTGCGCCGCGGACCATTCAAAGCAAATCAGACACAGCGAGTTTTTATTCATCTCGTGGTAACGCTGTAACGGTGGTAATTCATTAAACTTTGGACACCCTTTTAATCCATGAATCCCATGAGTACAAACGTAGCACACGTTGCCGTTGGTGCCTATAGATGCCGCTAAGCTTGCCAAGCTTGCTAAGCTTGCTAACATCACTTCTTCCACTGGGTCTTGCCATACTCGTCGAATCTCCCTATTTTCTATATTGGTTCCTCTGTTCATAAAAACTGCGATAGTAATGACCATGACGGAAACTTTAGACAATCCCACTCAATTTCCCAACGGTACATCGTCTCTTCATCAAGCTTTGTGCGAATCAAAATTTAATATATGGCATAGAATTTCCTTATTTTCGTTTAACGACTTGAGCGCAACTAATTGGGAGTTTACATTGTCTACCAGCCCTCTCAACCCCTCTAAACGGGATGTTTCAGACGCTTCATGTTAAAAGCTAATGAGATGCGATGCGGCATCACCATTTTGTCTGCAAATTAGTTTGAAATTAATTAATCAAATTAATTGGTAAATATTAACTTAAAATGTCCAAGGCACATCCCGCAGAGCTGGAAAAGTACATGGACAAGCGCACGATGCTGAAGCTCAATGGCGGACGCGCTGTGGCCGGTATCCTGCGTGGCTTCGACCCGTTCATGAACATGGTGCTGGACAACACAATTGAGGAGTGCAAAAGACAAGACGAAGAACAACGTGTGCATGATGGTCATCCGCAACAATAAGATTGTTCTGGTCGAAGCCCTAGACTGGGTTTAACGCCCGCTATCCTCATGTCTAGCACCCTAGATATTATGTGTAGACTTAAGGCTCCCACAACCAGCCACTATACCTTCAGAAAAGCCACAAATCTGCTGACGCTAGTATTTTTATGATTTTTTTTTGGTGTTTGGCAGTGTAGCAACGAATTATTGTCTAAAAATTTCTCAACCCACCAAACATTTTGGAATGGTGCACGATTCGTCTCCACAAAATCTTCAAAATTGTGGACGCCACAATTGGGCTGGGCAGGTTGGTCTAGTCTACGAGCATTGGGCGATAAACAAGACGGACAGACAGACGGGACAGACGGACGGACGGACGGACGGACGGACGAACGGACGGACAGACAGACATGACTCGGCATTTGATGCTGATCAAAATCTATGTACGAGGGGCCGTCCCAGAAATAGCCGACCTAACTACTAAAACACAAAAATTTTTATATTTTATATTTAAACATAGGATCCTTTTAGGTCGATACACTTTTTCTAGAGATGTTCAATAGCTTCGATATCTTTTTTTATAATAAGAACTGAGAAGCTCTTCAAAATAGGCATTAACGTCGGACTCCACCTCTTCATTGTTGACAAATCTTTTTTCCTCCGAGCCATTTTTCAAGTTTGGAAATAAGAAATAGTCAGAGGGAGCTAAGCCTGGCGAATAAGGGACGTGAGGTAGCAATTAAAATTTTAATTCATTAATTTTAGCCATTGAAACGGCAGAGGTGTGAACCGACGCATTGTCATGATGAAAAAAACACTTTCTTTTTCGCTAAATGCGGTTGTTTTCCTGGATTTCATCATGTAAACGCTGCAACAAGTTCGCATAATATTCCCCGTTGATAGTTTTTCCATTTTCGAGATAGTCAATATAAATGATTCCGCGCGCATCCAAAAACCGACGCCATGACCTTGCCAGCAGATGGAACGCCTTCTTTGGAGGCGATTCTCCTCGTTCAGTCCATTGTTTTGACTGTTCTTTCGTCTCAGGTGTATAATGATGGACCCATGTTTCATCCATGGTTATAAATCGGCGCAAAAATTCGGCTTTATTTTTCCTAAAATTTGCCAAGCACATGATGGAAACATCCTCAAGACGCACCCATCTTGCGCATAACATTTTCATGTCCAATTTTGAGGTCAATATGGGATGTACAGCACTTTTTGAAATGCCCACACATTCAGCTAACTCACGAACTTTCAATCGCCGGTCACTCAATACACATTTTTTAATTTTGGCCACAATTTCTGAAGTGGTCACTTATCTTCGCAACTCAAACGACCTCGCTTAAACTCAGCCACCCAATATTTTAAACGAGGCAGCAGAATTACGCAAGGTAGAATACAGCTCGATTTTAATATTGGTTGGACTAAGACCTTTTTATATGAAAGTATTGTATCACATAACGATGACCAATTTTATCCATGTTTGCAAATCAATAACAAGCGTTCTCTATTAAAATCGACCAAAAAAAAACTGTGCAAGGTAAATGCACCAAACTTCAAACTTAAGCTTTTAATAGTCGGTAGTTCCCCTTTTTTAAATATTTTTGTGAACATTTTCCAACACTACTGTGTTAGGTCGACCATTTCTGGGACGGACCTCGTAGTTAATGGGGTCGAAAAACGCTTTCTTCAGTGTGGAAAAAATTTTTGATTCTCTAGATCTCATAGCTTCCGAGCAATGGGCGACAAAACAAGACGGACGGACAGACATGGCTATATCTACTCGGCTATTGATGCTGATCATGAATATACACATCTGATCATAATAATAGGTACACCCATCTACTTCAGCTTTAAAATAACATACAAATGTTTTGTTTTACATATCAAACTTCAAAATTGTTCCTTCTTATTCTTTTGAGTTTTTGTTTTCCATAAAATAATCTTGATTATAGTATAGGATAATGGTATAATGGGTGTCGTTCACTCCTTTTAAAATCATTCCCAAATAAATTTGTTTTAGTTTCGTCGCTTCATAAAATTTTTCTCCACTTTTTCTCTCTGGTGCACCCTGCGCATTCTTTGTGACCTATCGCAAAAGTTAGCCCCATAGGTAGAACCTATTTTGCTATTCTCCCTGGCAGGTTGGCTTGTAGTCGTATACGGATCGTTGGATCACCGAATTCTTGTTTAATTTCTGCTGCAATAGCCTTTTACGACTTAAACTGGTAATTTTTGTACAAAGGATCACTGCATTGGTCAAGTGTTTTGCTAGTTTTCTGTGGCTTTACGCGAGTTTGCTGATTAGGTTTTTATTCATTTGGAAATGTACCGAATAGATTTTCCTACTTTTTTTTAGACTAAGAGGCAATTGGGCTTCTTCCTCTGTACAATGAGACTCTCGAACCATTTTTGTAAGAAAAAAACATAGTTATTTGTTCATATTTTGACTGTAACTAAACGAAATTAACATTTAATCGTCAATAAGGCAAGAATTTCCAATCTATTCACTTAATATTGAAAGCTACTGAAAGTGTACCTATTATTTTGATCAGCAAAATATTGACTTTTAACAAAAATTGAAATATTTTCTGTTATATCATTATCCTATACTGTAATCAAGTTTATTTTATGTAAAACAAATACTCAAAGAATAAGTGGGAACAAATTTGAAGTTTTAAATATAGAACAGAACAGTTTTATGTTAGTTTAAAGTTGACGTACTTTGGTGTACCTATTATGATGATCACATGTATAAGTTAACACTCCCCACCAGCTGCAGGGTATCAGCGGAATTCCAGAAGTGGAAGACCTCTGATGCTGACTCAAGTGGACGGGGTCCTCAAGTTACATTGTTGCATAAACATCCGCTGGAGAGCGGACCGTCGGCACGAGGCGCTGACGTTGCAGAACGTCGGCCCGCTGCATGGGCAGCGCTGCCGTCTGGGGGGCAACTTTAAGAATATCATTTTATATTTCATTTCTTGTACTTCAGAATTAATCTCATACTTGACCGAGCCAGTCGTGCCGGTAATAAACTTTAAAACGTAATCTCGTCTTTCCTTGCCGGTGGCCGAGCCCCGGTACATATAAATGGGATAAATAATATTTAATTGGCGCCCAACGGGTCAAAAAGAACCCAAGTTAACGCGAGTATAAAAAGTGCTGAAGAATTCAACAATCAAAAGAAAATTCGAAATAAATAATAAAAAGTGGAAAACATACCAACGAGTGCATCTCATGTTTTTACTTGTGTCAGTGAAATAAGAAAGATACCCCTAGTGGCCCAAAAAGAAAAATCTCCCGGTGGGAACAAACAAATCAACAGAAAAAGAATGAAAAATTAAAAAAGAAAAATAAGTGAGAAGTTTTTTTTTTTTGTTGTCAAACCCTAGTGGCCCTTAAAAGAAAAAAGCTCCCTGGGGGCACAAACAAATCAACAGAAAAGGAATGAAAAATTAAAAAAAAAATAAGTGAGAAGTTTTTGGTTGTCAAACCCCCCCGCCCAAAAAAATACATCAGTGTGTGCAAATTTTTTTTTGTTCTTCGCCAAAACCAAAAGGGCTACTGAAAAATACTTCTGTTTCATGTGCGCTACAACCAAGCATTAAGAATCAAAAAAAAAAAAAAAAAAAAAAAATTACAAAAAACACCCAACTACGCGGGAGCTGACACCAGAGGAACAAACACAAGGAGCTGTAGGGAAATCCCTCGCTTCCACCCAATATCTACGAAGGAAAAAATAGGCTGAAGGGCCCTCCCCTCGCCTCACCTTACCAAAAATCAACAAAAGTCTACGCGGGCTGCAGGGAATTCCCTCGCCCAGCCCAACCATCTCAGCGTGAAAGGCTCCCCGACGCTCAACCGAAGACCAATAGGCAGGGGCTAGATCAGACTCCCTTCACCCTACAATCAGAGAACATGTAAGTGAATTTTTCATGGGTTAACATTTCCTATGTCAGTGATAACGCAATAAGTATCGATAACAGCGAAAGATCCGCTATTTTTGGCAAATTTTGGTCAAAATTTAAAGTAAACCGCGAATGAGCAAACACCCTTCGACCCGCGTTTTTTTAAGAATTAGGAACGTAAGATAAACCTTTATAGGGTAGTTCTGCCGAAACAAATCGCACCACATGAGCCATAGGGAGGGCGACAGCGACAGTGACGATAGCCTTAGTTCCCTCATAGAGGGGCTCGATTTAACAGCACTGGACAGTCGACCAGCAAAGAAAAACCAAAAGACATGGACGTGACGTCATTCAACAATGCCTTACAGGCCGCATTAGATAATCAAGCCAAAAGGTTTTCAGGCTCACTTAGAGCGACTACAAGACGAGGTGGCCCAAGCAAAACCAGGCTGCAGCCCAAGCACAAGAGGCTGCAGCCCTAGCGGAACAAGCTACTGCACTTCGTGCGGAAATGCTCGCACTGCGGGAACAAGTTAACCAATCGAGCGCAGGACCATCTGTGCCGGTAGTAGAGGTTTTAAGAGTGCGGAAATTCTTCCGGGGTCCAATGCGATCAGTGCTTGGACATGGTCAAGTCTTTACCAGACTTTGACGGCAAACAGCTGGAATACGTCGGTTGGCGCCAGGCAGCTATGGCCGCGTATTCGGTGTTCGAGCCTTACCAAGGCAGCTCCAAACACTTCATGGCCACGGGCATCATTAGGAATAAGGTTAAAGGAGCAGCGAACAATGTGTTGTCGTCCTTCAACACAGTGCTCAATTTTAAGGCCATAATAAACAGGCTAGACAGCTCTTATTCAGATAAGACGCCTGTAGGGGGTGATCCAGCAGAGGCTGGCAACCATGAGACAAGGGAACCTGTCTCTAACTGACTACTATGACGCAATAGAGAAACAGGTCTCCCTCATCACCAACAAAAACGTGATGATGCGCACCGCAGAAGCAGCGGATGTGCTCAACCAAAAGCTAGGGAAGACGCCTTAGAGGTGTTCATATCAGGTTTGAGAAGGCCCTGAAGGCAGCAGTCTTTCCGGCGAGGCCAAAGGATTTGCCAACCGCACTGGCCTTAGCCCAGTCGGCGGAATCCAGCGAAGATCGCAGCATTCTGGCTGCGAACTACGCAAAGGCCATGGAAGAAAAATCCTTCCGAACAGGCGAGCGCAATTACCAAGCGCCACAACAGGGTAACGGGAGGCAAAACAGACCGCAAGACCCAAATTCGTTTAAGAGCCCCTCATTATGTTAGGAGCCAGGGCAACTCGAATCAACAACAAAGAGCTACGGGCCAGGCCCCCGAGCCAATGGACGTAGACCCTTCATCCTCCAAATTTAGACAGGCCACGGCTTACCAAAAGCCAGGGGGGTCGGGTAAGCGCGACAGCGGTTTCGGAAGAAAACCAAATTCGTCAGAGCGCACGTCAGGAAACTGGCGGCAGAGGGTGGAACACATTGCCACCTCAAGTGACCGGTCCCCGGCGGCCTACACTGAGGCCGCCGCTGAGGCGGTCGCAGAAATAGAGGCCGACGCCGAACTCGGATACGAGAGCGACTCGGTTAATTTTTAGGGGATGCTCCCTGCTGCCATTCGTTTGGCGGAAAGTAGCAGGGGTCAACATAAAACTTCTGATCGACACGGGTGCGTCCAAAAATTACATCAAGCCATTCATGTGGCTTCCTGGCGTTACCCCGGTTGAATCACCGTTCCCCGTTCACTCTATTAACGGGTCCAACAACATTACACAGAAATGTCCCCTGTCAATATTCGGCAAAATCACGCCGTTTTTCTACTAAAAACATTAACAACCTTTGATGGCATCATTGGCCTGGACCTGCTCACGCAGGTAGGGGCCACGCTATCTCTGAGAAATGGAACGCTCACTTTCGGCAACACAACCGAGACAATCAAGTTCCATGAGTGCACAGATGTCAACCATACTAACGTTGTTGACATCGACGCACCTGCTGCCGTAAAGGCAAGCTTCATGCAAATGCTGAAGAAAAGAAACAAGGCCTTCGCCGACCCTAACGGGTCGCTGCCCTATAACACTTCGGTCGTGGCCACTATTCGCACAGTGGACGACGAACCAATTTATTCAAGCTTTACCCCTACCCGATGGGTGTAGCTGATTTTGTCGATGCCGAGGTTAAAAGCCTCTTGAAGGACAAAATCATACAGAAATCAAGGTCGCCATATAACAACCCGATATGGGTGGTCGACAAAAAGGCACTGATGAGAAGGGCAATAAGAAGAAACGTCTCGTAATGGACTTTCGGAAGCTCAATCAGAAAACGATAGCCGACAAATACCCCATGCCATGCATCTTAATGATATTGGCAAATTTAGGTACTGCAAAGTACTTCACTACTCTTGACCTGAAATCCGGGTACCACCAAATAACTTTGGCGGAACGCGACGGGAAAAAACTTCCTTTTCCGTAAATGGAGGGAAGTATGAGTTTTGCCGACTGCCCTTCGGTTAAGAAATGCTGGCAGCATTTTCCAGAGGGCAATCGATGACGTTTTGCGCGAACAAATCGGCAAAACATGTTATGTTTACGTCGATGACGTAATCATATTCTCCAAGTCTCAGGACGAGCACGTTAAACACGTCGACTGGGTACTGAAAAGCCTCTATGATGCCAACATGAGAGTGGCTCAAGAGAAGTCGCAGTTCTTTAAGACAAGCGTAGAATACCTTGGCTTTATTGTAACTAGCGAAGGCACAAGAACGGACCCGGAAAAGGTGAAAGCCATCCAGGAGTACGTCGAGCCAACAACGCTATTCGGGCTAAGATCATTCTTAGGCCTAGCAGTTACTACAGATGTTTTGTGAAAGATTTCGCGGCGATCGCCCGCCCTCTCTCAAACATCCTAAAAGGGGAAAACGGTTCAGTTAGCAAATATAAGTCTAAAAAAACCCCCATTATCTTCAACGAAGATCAAAGACGGGTGTTCCAGAAACTTAGGAACATTCTGGCATCGGAAAACGTAATGCTGATGTACCCAGATTACAAAAAGCCCTTCGATCTGACCACCGACGCTTCTGCTTACGGCATCGGAGGGCGGTACTGTCTCAGGGGGTCGACCGATCACAATGATCTCAAGGACCCTCAAGGACTGTGAGCTGAACTACGCCACTAACGAGCGAGAGCTGTTAGCGATTGTATGGGCCTTGGGAAAGTTGCGCCATTACATTTATGGCGTCAAAGAAATAAACGTATTTACTGATCACCAGCCGCTCACGTTCGCGGTGTCAGAGGGGAACCCCAACGCAAAATCAAGCGTTGGAAGGCGCGAATCGATGAAATCGGCGCCAGGCTATTCTACAAGCCGGGGAAAGAAAACTTCGTCGCGGACGCACTGTCCCGGCAGAATATTTACGCGCTGGGAAGCAGCGCACCGCGCGCTCAGACGCAGCAACGATCCACAGTGAAGTTTCAATGACTTACACGATAGAATCGTCTGAAAAACCTGTAAACTGCTTCAGGAACCAGATCATTCTGGAAGAGGCGCGCTTTCCCCTGAAGCAAATGTTTGTGCTCTTTGGGGAAAAACGCGCCACATAATACATTTCCCAAACAGGGACGCTCTAATTGAGACCGTCAAGTCTCTGGTGAACCCACAAGTTGTGAACGCAATCCATTGCGAACTCCCAGTTCTAGCTTTCATACAGCATGAACTAGTAAAATCCTTTCCGGCGACGAAATTCTGGCATTGCAAGAATCTTGTCGCCGACATTATCGACGATAATGAAAAAGAGAAATTATCAACGTCGAGCACAACCGGGCCCATAGAGCCGCTCAAGAAAACGTCAAACAAATCATGTCCGACTACTATTTCCCAAAAATGACGAAACTCGCAAGCGAAGTGGTCATGAATTGCAAAATTTGCTCCAAAGCAAAATACGACAGGCACCCTAAGAAACAGGAGCTAGGGCCGACACCGGTCCCCTCGTTCACGGGAGAAATGCTTCATGTCGACATATTTTCGACGGACAGAAAATATTTTCTGACATGTGTGGACAAATTCTCCAAATTTGCCATAGTACAGCCTATAGCTTCCCGCACCATAGCGGATATTAAGACTCCCCTCTTACAACTCATGAACATTTTTCCCAACACCAAACAGATTTACTGTGACAACGAACCATCACTAAGTTCAGAGACCATCAGATCGCTGTTGCACAACAATTTCGGGGTCCGCATCGCTAACGCGCCACCCCTCCACAGTACATCGAACGGACAAGTGGAAAGATTCCATAGTACACTCGTGGAAATCGCCAGGTGCCTTAAAATGGCCAAGGGAATCACCGACACGGTAGACCTATTCCTTCAAGCAACGGCGGAATACAATAGATCGGTGCACTCGGTCACCGACAAAAGACCCATCGACATCCTGCATGCAGTGGCTGCAGAAAGTAACAAAGAAGTTCAGAACAAAGTGCAAAAGGCCCAGATTGTACAAAACAATCGAGTCAACCAAGCACGGCAAAACAGAAACTTCAGTGTAGGCGAGAAGGTGTTGGTTAAAACCAACAGACGCCTGGGGAATAAGCTCTCCCCTTGTATGTCGAAGAAACAATTGAAGCGGACTTGGGGACAACAGTCCTAATTAGAGGGAGGGTGGTCCACAAGGACAACCTCAGATAGATATCCCGACTAAATATAAGTTAATTTGGTGAAGGAATTATAGCTGTTATTGGTAGACACTACGACTAGGCTTAAGGAAAACGATTGGTGGCGGTGTTGTGTTAGTTTTATTCCCCATATTTCATACGTATTTTTTATCTACAGGGTTATCTGGGTACTTCACATCCTCACCATAGTCGCGGCTCGCGTCACCGACTACTCAAACTCAAATTACATTCCCATCACGGACGGAACGGTACTGATATGGGAAGGGCTTGATTACGTCAAGCACACGGCAAATCTGACCGAATATGGTCGCATTGTCGAGGAAACCGCCAAAATGGCGGACCTATTCCCAAAATCGCACATGAGACAGTTGCTAGACGCGGACTGCAATCACATTAGAGATATGTTGTCCGATATCAGTGTCCACCACAGGCTGGCGAGAAGTCTAGACTTCCTGGGAACCGCCCTTAAAGTAGTGGCCGGCACGCCAGACGCGTCCGATTTAGAAAACACCAGGTTTACAGAAGCACAACTGGTGCAAGCAAACAATAGGCAAATTCAGATAAACACCAAGGTTCAGAACCAATTAAATTCACTCACTAGCTTGGTAAACAAGATCATCAGCATAAAAAAAAAGGCACAAATCGACACAGCCCACTTGTACGAGACTTTTGCTCGCTAGAAACAGAATTCTTATTACAGAAATAGGCAACCTGATGCTCACTATAACCCTGGCAAAGGCCAACGTAGTGAACCCGGCCATTTTAGATCACACTGACATAGAATCTGTTCTCACTGACCAATTCACAGGGGTCACAGTAGCAAACCTACTAGAAGTATCTAAGATTAAAATCCTACAATCTAATAACATAATCCACTTTATAATAGAATACCCTAGAGTTAGCATAGCTTGTAGAAAGGTGACGATATTCCCGGTTGAGCACGACGGAAAGGTACTGCAGCTGACAGAGAACATTGTAGCTGAGTGCGGAAACCAGGTGTGGGCCGTCACGAGCTGCCCCCACAACCACCACCACGTTCTGCAAAAGGAAGTAAGAGGTTCCTGTGCCCGGGGATTACACTCCGGGGGCACCGCTCATTGCCTTTCGCAACCGAGCCATCTGGAGCCCATCACCCTCGTCGACGACGGCATGATCATCGTCAATAACCGGCCGGCAAAGATCAGCTGTGACTCGGACACGGTGGTTACGACCGCCGGAACGCAGCTCATCACCTTCAATGACTGCGCAACCGTAAATGGCACCCGATTCCGAAATCGCAATAACATCCAACAGCGATTTCCAGGCATCGCATCAGTACCCGCTCTGAACATCTCCGGGCACGAGACTATCCTGAGCCTCCCGTTCTTACACCAGCTCAGCGAGGACAACCTCAACTACATCAAGGAGGAGGTCGAGCAGGCCACCATGACCAAGCTCAGCCCGCTCCACGCGTTTGGACTGGGCATGGCTCTGTGCGGAGCATTGGGGGAATCATCTACCTCAGATTCCACCTCAATAGGAAGAGAGATGCGAGGCAAATCAAGGAGATGATAGACGGATTGAGAGCAGCGAGGACGCCCGCTCTTTAAGAGGGGAGTAGTTAACACTCCCCACCAGCTGCAGGGTATCAGCGGAATTCCAGAAGTGGAAGACCTCTGATGCTGACTCAAGTGGACGGGGGTCCTCAAGTTACATTGTTGCATAAACATCCGCTGGAGAGCGGACCGTCGGCACGAGGCGCTGACGTTGCAGAACGTCGGCCCGCTGCATGGGCAGCGCTGCCGTCTGGGGGCAACTTTAAGAATATCATTTTATATTTCATTTCTTGTACTTCAGAATTAATCTCATACTTGACCGAGCCAGTCGTGCCGGTAATAAACTTTAAAACGTAATCTCGTCTTTCCTTGCCGGTGGCCGAGCCCCGGTACATATAAATGGGATAAATAATATTTAATTTATATAGTGTATGGGGTCGAAAACGCTTCCTTCTGTGCGATACACACATCCACTTTTACCACAAATACAACATACCCTTTTACTCTTCGAGTTCGGGGATACAAATTTTTGGCTCAACTTAATGACCCCAGTACCACCATTGCATCGGCCGCTTATATGCGGGTCGGTCCTGTGTAATTCTGTTATAAAATCTCGATGAAGATAATAGTACTTCCTTCATACATTTATCATAATTTGATCACTTACCTATAAGCTTCAGCCAGGACAGGATTTTGCTTTATCGCCAAAGTAGAGAACTGTGCGGACTTATCAAGCCTTCTACATTGAAAATGAATTGATGACAACAATAACAACACTCCAGTATTTGTACTATCTTGACGCCATAATTGCATGCAATGTTTTTCTGCACTTTCATAGTCCACAGCTTGGTATTCTCTATGAGCCAACTCAGTAAACCTAAAAAAATAATACATTTTCATTCAACTTTTATTTCAGAGACATTTTGGTAAAACAAATATATGTTTATATACATATAATACTGTAACTAGGATGTCGACGCCCAGTGGGCCTTCGGCGATTTCAGCCTGCTAAATTAATAACTTCTGAACGAAACAAGGTATATTCATGACATATGTATCATGAACTTCAATGCATTTTAAAGGAAAATCTTCCGAAATGTTGGTTTGCAAGAGTCTAGAAGCATTAAAACAAATATTCAAAGTTGAACTTTGTTGCTAGTGCATATTTTCATATGTAAAATTAAATTTTTGTTTATGTTTGTTGGTCGATAAAAAATGTATAATGGTAAATTGACTCCCGTTTTCACTTTCCGATTTACTTTTCAAAACGTAGGCGCTCCCGTATTCGGAAAACGCAAAATGTTTCCGTTTTTTTTTTTAATTATACAACTAAACGAATTTTAATTACAGAAGGAAAAAATAGATTACTTATTGATGAGTTTGAAATTGAGTTTGAGTTTTTGCGCTTTTTATATATCTTTTTTTTTTTAATCCAACCTCAAAACTGGATCTGAAAAAAATTCTTTTAATGCAACAACACTGCGTTTTCATGCGAACAGCCGATTTGATTACCAATAAATCTCTCTTAAACATTACATAGGCACTTTTTGTATGAGATGGCACTTACGCGTGGGTATAACAACAGTCAATTTTGCATATAACAGAACAGTAGGAAATAAACCATACTTTTGCGAATATCGAGCGTTTTGAAAAAAAAAATGTTACCTTTTGGCTTAATCGATAACAATTTTTTTTTTTTTTCTTTTACACTGCTCGCATCAGGTTAGCACACCCCTCGCTTTAGTAGTTTTGGCTCAATTCTGGCCAAACTAACAGAGCTAAAATTTTGTAATTTTTGTTGCTTTTAGCCTATTCAATTTTAAGTTGACTTTAATCAAATTTTTGTTTCTACTTAACTTAATTTTTTTTTAAATCTTTTTCGTGAAACAAGAAAATAGATTCTTTTTTATTTTGGTCATTAGGTTAGCAAATGGCACATTATAAATTTTTTTTTAACCTTTGAGGTATAAATTTATTTTTAAACGTATAATTTCAATTCTTTGAACTTATTTCAATCTATTTACAAATGTGTGGATCCTTCCTTGTTGAGAATGACCCCATATATCCTTTTGGGAAGCGAATTGTATAAACTGGGAAATAATTTAAGAAAATGGCTGATTAAGCCCTATTGATGCCTTTTAATTAGTTCTTCTTTAATAAAGTATTGTTTACCAGACTCGTAATCTTTGCGAACGAGCCATCCCCACGCCTTTTGTTTATTATATTTATGTACATATGTCAGGTGAGTAAGGTGGCCAAATTACTAATTTTATATTTTCGCTTTCAATCCATGATTTAAAGACACGGACCAAATAGATCGGATCGTTGCCATGTTGAGAACTCAATGACAAATCTATAAGGATATTTTAAAATGCATAAAAGCAGTTTCAATTACTTTATTATACTTTTTTGCATTCATAATTGTTTGCAAAACCTGAAGCTCATATTGACCATTTTAGAAAATGGCTCCCCACAACAACACTCCTTCTACCTGACTTTAAAGACGATCCAACTGGCGCTCTTCATTGCTAAGATAATGGAAATAGTAATTGTATCAGTCAGGTCCTTCCATATTTAATTTTTTTAAATCCGAAACGACCACCACCAAATTAGAAATTAGAATTTCAGGTCATATGCTCTGTGCTAAATTTAATCGTAATTTGTTCGGGCATCGTTAAGCTGGTGTTTTTTCTTCAGTTTAAGTGTCTTTAAATGTTTAAATATAACTTTACGACTCCTGATTTTTTTTTATATTTCACTTATTGACAGCTTGTGTTCTTGGTAAGCTTAAATTTTTGCCTTCCCTTCGAAAGATTTTTTCGAAAAACAAGCGTTTTTTCTTTTATTCATTATAAAATTAATAGATCACTTTAGCAGCCAAAAAAATTTAGTCACATACCGTGTTCAAATGTAGAAGATAAATGAAAAAGAATGAACATGTGCTAACCTGATGACCAAAATAAAGAATCAATTTTCTTTTTGTTTCATGAAAAATATTTAAAAAAAAAACGAAAAAAAGAACGTACGGAGTCGCTTCTAACGCGACTCTACTTTTTATACCCGTACTCAGTCAGTACACATGTGATTTATGTGGAATTTTAAAATGTTTTATCATTTTTACATTTTACATTTTTTGCTACATCTGTCATCGATATCTACATCTACATCTACATCATCTACATCACTTCTCACAACAACACACGTACACTGCACGAGGCAGCATGTTTGAGCGTGCGTGTGCGTGTGAGAGAATCTTCAGCGACAATCAACCCCAATAAATGACTTTCGCTGCATGAGGAGTGGGGGAATTGCTGCTGAAAATTCATTTGATCATTGTGGCTACAATAATGATCCGATCTGAACCAAATTCGGGAATCTGGAAGATATGGTCATTTTCTACGATACTGCATTTTTCGTTTTTTCCTATCTTCAAAATTGTGGATTTTCGTCTATTGGGGGCGGGGAGTGGGCGTGGCAAAATTTTGAAATAAACTTGCACTGAAGCGATATCACAGGAGTCTAGGCAAAAAAATTTGGTTGTTCTAGCTCTTATAGTCTCTGAGATCCAGGCGTTCATTTGTAAAAAAACCAAATCGACTCGATTTTGTGTCAGTGCGAAAGAGAGGGAGCGAAGTTTTTTCGTATGTTTTTCTCTATTGTGGCTATATTAATTATCCGATCCGATTCAGATTTGGGCCCCTGATAGATATAGTCCTTCTCTATTATTCTGCATATTTTGTGTTCTGTTATTTTTAAAATTGTGGACGCCACAGATGTGCGTCCTCTGTGGGGGCTGAAGTGGGCGGGGCGAAATTTTGAAACACTTTTCTAAGAGTGAGATATCACATCAGACTGGATAAAAAGTTTGGTTGCTCTAGCTCTTATAGCCTTCGAGCAATGGGCGACAAACAAGACGGACGGACGGACAGACGGACGGACAGACAGGGCTATATCGACTCGGCTATTGATGCTGATCAAGAATATATATACTTTATGGGGTCGGAAACGCCTCCTTCTGTGTGTTACACACATCCACTTTTAGCACAAATACAATATACCCTTTTACTCTTCGAGTACGGGTATAATTAAGTTAAGTAGAAACAAAAATTTGATTAAAGTCAACTTAAATAGGCTATAAGCAACAAAAATTTCGAAATCGTAGCTCTGTTAGTTTGGCCAGAATTGAGCCAAAACTACTAAAGCGAGGGATGTGCTAACCTGATAACGAGCAGTGTATCTGGTTATACCCGCGTTTTTTATGATTTTTGTGCGAGGTTGTACAGACGTGTTAAGTGGACCGTTAACGCGGCATGGGTATTAAATTTGAATTTGTTTGGGTATTTTTCAACTTGACATTATTTAGAAAACGAGAAAGAACGCGTGGTGTCGCCGTTAACGCAACACTACTTTTACACCCGTACTCAGTCATTATGATTTATGTGGAATCTACATCAGTTCTCAAAACAACAAGCGTACATTGCACGAGACAGAGTGTGTGAGCAGTGTGTGAGCGAGAGAGAATCAGTAGCGGCTATCATCCTAAAAAGACTCTTTTATACCCGTACTCGAAGAGTAAAAGGGTATATTGTATTTGTGGTAAAAGTGGATGTGTGTAAACACACAGAAGGAGGCGTTTCCGATCCCATAAAGTATATATATTCTTGATCAGCATTAATAGCCGAGTCGATATAGCCAAGTCTGTCCGTCTGTCTGTCTGTCTGTCCGTCTGTCCGCCCGTCTTGTTTTTCACTTATTGCTTGAAGGCTATTAGAGCTACTAGGCTATTAGAGTAGACCAATCAAATTTTGTTTCCAGACTGATGTGATATCCCCTCCTAGAAAAGTATTTCAAAATTTCGCCCCGCCCACTTCAGCCCCACAAAGGACGCACATCTGTGGCGTCCACAATTTTAAAAATAACAGAAAACTGAATATGCAGAATCATAGAGAAAGACCATATCTATCAGAGGCCCAAATCTGCCCATGAAATGGTGAAAAATAACCAATTGTTTATATTATATTTTCTTTATATACTTTTTAATCTATTTTTTGTTTACTGTGGTGATTTTATTTCTATCCTTTTAATATGTAGTTATTCCTATCGTCTATTGCTATTACCTTATATGGACCCTTATAAAATATTTTATAATTTTTTACATTTTACATTTTTTCCTGCATCTGTCATCCACATCAGTTCTCACAACAAAACTGCACGGTTGAAGGGTGGGCGCCTAGCTGCTAAGAATGCATTTCATCATTGCGGCTACAATAATAATCCGATCTGAACCAATTCGGCAACTTGGTAAATATGGTCAAATTTTGAAATACACTCGTCTTGATTTGGTATCACAGAAGTCTGGACAGAAAGTTTGGTTGCTCTAGCTCTTATAGGCTCTGAGATCCAGGCGACATAGAATACAAAAAAAAAATCAAATCGACTCGTTTTTGTGAGAGAGCGCGAGAGGGAAGGATGTCTTTCAAAATGATTTTCTCCGTTGTGACTATACTAATGATCCAATCCGATTCAATAGATATGGGTTTTCTCCTGACTCTGCATTTTTATTTTTTTCTGATATCTTTAAAATTGTGGACGCCACAGATGTGCGCCCTTTGCGGGGGCGGAAGTGGGCGGGGCGAAATTTTGAAATACATTTGAAGGAGATATATCACATCAGTCTGGAAAAAATATATAAATAACAAGACGGACGGACAGACATGGCAATTGATGCTGATCAATAATATATATATGGGTTCGGAAATGATTCCTTCTCTATGTGTGTGTAACACTTTTACCGCAAATAAAATATACCCTATTACTCTTCGAGTACCGGTATAAAAATATTTTGAAGAGATATGTACATATGTAGATAACGTATTATAGCTTTGACCCAACCGTTCATAACCCAACCCAATCATAAGCAGGCAAAAAAAGTACATATGTACAGTTGTGTTCAAAATAATAGAAGTGCTACTCAACATATTTTCAAAACCTTTTTTTAAACACTTCCAGTCATCCAAATGAAACCAATGATCGAATAGAACCTTTTTGAAAAGACTGGAATGTAGGTATAAGAAAACCGAAGAAATTTCGTTACATTTGCTTTCCACTTTCTTGTTTCACTTGACTTTGTACGAATACCCATGAAATCTGCTGTTCAATGAAATAGTAGTATTTTTTGAAAATCGAAAAACCAAAGAAACTAAAATTAAAACCTTTGATTCATATTCCTCATGTTTCTTGAGCTTTAGCAAATAGTTTTTAATCAATTTTGTTGACATTACGGCCATACACCGGTCTGGCATGGGGCCAATAGGGTCCTGCCAACGCTTCAATAGGATTTCAGCCGATAATGCTTAACCCACTTGCCCAAACTTTAGTCTGGTTGACAGATTTGCAGTTTTAACAATGTATTTGACATTCCCCATAAGTTTTTAAATGAGATTGGGATCCAGGGACTGAGTTGAGTATGGAAAAAGTTGATATATTCGTATGAAACCCAATTCCTAGCAAGCTTTTGAATGTGTTTTGTATCGAAACTCTGCTGATAGACTGTTTTGAGAGAAATTTTTAATTTTTGTAATATGAATGTTATGTATTTTAGAGTATATCTGCATACTCAGTTCTGTTAAATACTCCAAACCCACAATTTAAAGTACTAGTTCATATGAGCTGGGCCCCATAGTGCTCAGCCCAGCATATCAATGCTATGTTTTTCCAGATTTTGGGGAAATCAGATTTCTTTGAATGCCAAACATATTCTTTGGCGTCTATCTTACCATATAATACATCTTTACTCTCATCTGTCAAAAGTATTTTTCGTGACAATGACGCAGGCCAGCCCACAAGCGTTTCTGCTAACTTGAGTCGTGGGCCTACGTGCTTTATGACCAAAACGAGTAAGTTTCAAGGACTTCTTTGACTTAAATAATGGTAGACACCAACTGTCACATCACTTTTAAAGCGTCGGCCATCCATGCAAAAGATATGTTTTCACTTAAAAATTGATTTTCAGTTTACTTCTTGTACTCAATTGAGTCAAATACAATATTAAGAGTACAACAAATTTATTTTTCAACCCCTTATACCACCAACCTTTAGTTTTTGGTCTAACTCTGATGTCTCCTCTTCTGCACCAAGCAAAGATTTCTTTTACGCTCCAAAATCGAAAGTACCGCTATTTCCAAAAATTTGTTTCATCGTAATATATAACAACTAAATTGAGCTTACGGATTGTGACTCTTTTAAATTAATTTCTATCTTTTTTCAGTTTTTTAAATTAAATTATCCCAGCACTACTATTTTATTGAACAGCAAATTTCATGGGTATTCGCCTAAAAAGTCAAGTGAAAAAAGAAAGTAGAAAGCAAATGTAACTCCTTCGGTTTTTCAAAGCCTACATTCCAGTCTATTCAAAAAGGAATCATTGGTTTCATTTGGATGACTAGAAGTGTTTTAAAAAAGGTTTTGAAAATACGTTGAGGACCACTACTATTATTTCGCACACAGCTGTACATATTTATGTACAGAGTACATACCTTCTTGACTAGCATTATCAGCCGGTGTATAGTTCCATTGAAAACAAGTCTCTCAGTTTTGATGATTTCTATTAAAACTTTTCAATCCTTTTTTTTTCTCACATTCACATAATTATGTATTTTCTGTTGACAACATTTGCGATTACCTACATATCTATATTATATAGATGACATAGGAATAAGTCAAAGCTTTTGTATGATATTCCAACTAAACTCAATATTCTGTGGTTTTAATTTTGTTGAAAAGGAAAATGAAAATCTAAATAAAATACATAATTCCAGCATCACATACAATTTCTATGTCTGTGGTGTGTGTACTTGCAACCATTATCTATTAAGCCTTCATAAACACATTGTACTTGAGGATTCGAATATATAACGCCCATATGTTTTGATAAACATTTAATGGGTTAACTGTGTTTTGTGCATTCTTACCAACAGACGATAGGGATTGCTGATGTTCATTTTGTTTCCCAACTGCATTGTTGATCGTTACAATTGATTGCTGTTGCAATAGGGAATGTGCCGACGATTGCGATTGTGGGCCCTGTCCTTGAGAGTGCATGTTCAACGTTTGTTCTACATATATATCCAACGATGACAAAATGTGGCCTAAAATCAATAAGTAACGCACAGTTTTAGTAAATGCAACGTGATTTACATTGTACAACTTATTTTTAAAAGCCAGAATCGGCAGAGCCCTGTGGATGTGCTACTTTATTACAACTAACCAGCTACAACCTTGAAAATTCTCACACCTAACAAATATTTAATTGTAACTCAGCTGGCCCGAATTTATACATACGCGACGTTTCAGATAAGTTTCGATAACGAATGGTTGCCACATCAATTCAATTAACACCATTTAATCGAAAACCAGCAATCGGAACAAAGAAATAAAACACAAAGTTTGTTTATTTAGTTTTGCTGTTTGCCAATCTTAGTGTTAACTTTCGGAAGAAATTCGGATTCTGTTTTTTGAGTACACAAAAACTATTGCACTTATTTTCGGAACGCGAAAATTTCTTCTGTTTTTATGGAGGGACATCTCTTCTCTCATCTATAATATGTATATTATTAGTGTGTGACTTTTTATGAATAATTATTTGTTACCTGCCACATATTTTTGTGGTACATTATCGTTGCCTGGATAATTTGCAAAGTTGGATTACCGAGTACTCGAGTGAGCAAAATATTTTTTTCTCCATTCTCTGCCATAATATCAGTAAGTATCTGTTGCGAGCATGAGAATTCGTGGAATTATAACATCGTCATCTTTAAACGGTGTGTTGGATTTCCCAGCCCGATGTTCAGTTATAAAATCTTTAGGTAATAGTTAGTGGATCAGCCTTACGTAAATGTAACTATGTTTGCTAATTCGATTTCACACTGTAAATTGTAAATTTTGTAATATCTTATGCTTACGCTTATGCTCGTTTCGCTACTACAGCTGCATCATCTATGCTGTTCTTCCGCTCTCTCTCTCTCTCTCTATCTATCGCTCGCACTCGGCTCAGCAGCAGCCCGAGCTTCTTTCGTTCTCTCTATCGCTTGCATTGGGGCACGGCAATTCATCCCGCCTGCCCTCTTTTAGTGTGGATTTAAGCCTCATAGCTTTCGGTTTATTTTATACCCCAGCTTCACATGCGTAATGCCGCTACCTTATATAATTAATAAATTAAATTTCCAATTGAACATTCCCGGCTCTTTATTTAAAAACTAAAATTTACAATTGCTATTGTAACGCTTAATAGCTTAACACGGTGAATTATTGATTCCACTACATACATTTCCTAACATAAAGTCCAGTTCCGATAGAAGCTTTGGTTGATTAATGTTACGTAGCATGATAAAATAACACCGATTATCAATTTTGAGACGTGCTATGGCATTCCTGCTTCAATGGTTTCCAAGACGGTGTTTATCGACTTATATATTAGATTCTCATTCTGAATACTTGAATACTTTGTGGCGCCAAGAACAGCTGGCTCTCTCAGCTAATCATGATTCCTCCAATTTATTAAAATATTAGGAACACACAAGTTCGATTAATTATTCCCGAAATGTGAATGAATTACAGTAAAACTCTGGAAAAAAAATATCTTCCGGATGTCTGTTTCCATTCTTTCCATTCCCAGACCCATTAGCTGATGTGAGAAAATCTATGTCGACTGATAATTCTGTGCAGTTTGTATTTGTACAATATATGAGACAAGAAAATTGTTTAAACCCGTACTCGAAGAGTAAAAGGGTATTTGTGGTAATACTGGATGTTTGTAACATAGAATCATTTCGAATCAAGGAATCATTTCCGATTATTAAAAGTGTATATATTCTCGATCAGCATCAATAGCCGAGTCGATATAGCCATGTCTGTCCGTCCGTCCGTCTTGCTTGTTGCCCATTGCTCGGAGGCTATAGAGCTAGAGCAAACAAATTTTATTTCCAGACTGATGTGATATCTCACTCCTAGAAGTGTGTTCTACAATTTTGCCCCTCCAACTTCCGCCCCCTCAAAGGGCGCACATCTGTGGCGTCCACAATTTTGAAGATATCAGAAAAATAAAAATGCATAGAGAAAGCCCATATCCACCAGAGGCCCCAAGTTGAAACTGATCGGATCATTGGTATAGTCACAACGGAGAAAATCATTTCGAAAGGCATCGATCCCTCTCGCTCTCTCTCACACAAAAACAAGTCTCTTTGGTTTTCAAATTTGTGTCGCCTGGGTGTCAGAGACTATAAGAGCTAGAGCAACCAAACTTGCTGTCCAGACTCCTGTGATACCAAATCATGACAAGTGTATTTCAAAATTTCGCCCCGCCACCTTCCGCCCCCACAAAAGACAAAGTCTAATATTTTGAAGATAGAAAATGACCATATCTACCAGATTGCCGAATATGGTTCAGATCGGATCATTGCTGTAGCCACAATAATGAAATGAATTTTTAGCAGCTAGCCGCCCACCTTTCAGCTGTGCTGTGTTGTTGTGAGAAGTGATGTAGAAAAATGGCAAATGTAAAACATAACAAAATATTTTAAAATTCCAAATATGTATGTATGCAAATCACATGTGTACCGACTGAGTACGGGTATAAAAGTAGTGTCTCCTTAACAGCGACAAAACACGTCCCTTCTCGTTATCAGCTGGGATTGTGAGAACCTATCTCAGGCTGAGGTAGGCTCAGTCTGTCCAGGATTCTTTTACAAGCAATTCGGAGATCGCTGGGGACTTTTAAGCTGAAGGACTTGGCCGTGGAACCGAAAAAACAGCTAGGGTGAGGTTGGGCTACCGTGTTTAATGGCTGATGGACTGCCTTTATGGTTCTTCCATGGTCTTCGTTACTGTTGGCCGATTGACTGCCCCGATTGATCGGCGGCTTGCTCTGTTTAAAGCCGATCTGGTCTGCTGAGTCTGCAGGTTTTGTCTTTCGCTAGCATTGGGGTCGAGCATTGGGGGTGGATTGGGTTTTGTCCTTGGTTGACGATCTGTCGGTAAGTCAGTGGATTTTGTGCAGTTGGTTCTGTCGAGTCTGCATGGAGAGAATCAAAGTGAGTCAGTAGTTGACAAAAATTGATAAGATTGGTGATCGAGTTGCAAGGGTTCTTATAATTATTCAGATATTATAAGAGTTATTCTTATAATCCCCCCGTCGGAAAACTACCGTATGGTCGTGATGAGGGGGCTTAGTAAGGGTAAAGCTCCCAAACCTAGCATGTAAAGGGCGCGCCCAAGCTAAAAGTAACGATTTTACGATTTAACTATTTAGGGTGCAAGGAGTTGGAGACCCATTACCTGCGGCGATTGGGGTGCGAGCGCAGGCCCTCCAGCGTCGATATTCTGTGACTGCAGGAAACCCGAAATGGCAGTGGAGTGCTTGGCTGCCAAATCGTGTAATTGCACAAGCAACAAAAATATCCGCAGGCAGAAAGGGACGATAGAGGACCTGGACCCGGGAACCACCGACGGAAGCTTCGTCTTCACAGGTCTCTCAGTGTCGGAAGCAGAGTTGGCTACGGCCTTTTCTCATCTTGGATACAACGAGGAGCCGCAGAAGGCGGAGACACAAGTCACGGCTCCCAACATCCAGGTCGACTCGAGTCCACTACCTGGGACGGATGAGGAGGATGAGGATACCTACGTGGTGTAAGCCAAGGATTCCCCGAAACGACCGCGAGGGAAATGAGCCTAAAAAAGATGCACGAACAGAACGTACGGAGGTACGAGCGGCTGAAAGGAGTCACTCCTGTCAATGGCGACCACGCTCCAGTGTTCAGTGGAGCTCAACACGCCTACCTCAAAGGTAGATCAGTTGAGACCGCACTACACGAAGTTGTTGGGAATATTGAAAAGACTCTTAGCCATAAAAAATATGCCATAGCGGCCTTATTAGATATAGAGGGGGACTTCCACAACGTCAGGAGCGAGTCAATAACGGCCGCACTGGCCATGATTGGCATATACGTGACGGTAACCAGATGGCGTTCTCAGAAGCAGAATGATTAGCGCCAATGTAGGCTCCTCCTCGTCAAGAAAGACGGTCACACGGGGTACTCCGCAGGGAGGAGTTATATCACCTCTCCTGTAGAACCTGGTCTTCAACGACCTTCTTTTTCAGTTGAAGAGGAGCGGATGTAAGGTCGTGGCCAATGCGGATGGTATATTGATATTGGTAACGGGAAAGTTCCTACCCACACCTACCCTGACCTTCTGAAATCTGCACTGGGAACGACCGCCAGCTGGGCACGCCAGAAGCCAAGTATCTTGGTGTCATCCTTGACTCTAAGCTCTCCTGGAAGAGATACACGGGGGAAAGGAAAAAAAGACCTTTGGACGAATATTGGGCTTACAAACGCGCATCATCCGTTGGATGTATAAGTTAACTCGCCTCACCAGCTGCATGGTAACAGCGGAATTCTTACTCGTACGAATGCTGATGCAGCGCTGAAGCTGACGGGCAGCATCGGATTACCGAGTTGCATAAACATCCGCTCATCGTCAACAACGTCTGCACGAGGCGCTGACGCGGCTGAATCGGATACTAATGTACAAGCAGCGCTGCCCAAGCTGGTGGCAGACATAGGTTGGCAAAAGTTTTGTATCTTTAGATTAATTTTGATTTAATCTCATTTCCGACCGTGCCACTTGTGCCGGCGAATAAAGAAAGAAAAAAAACGAATCCCTCTTATTATTGCTGTCGGCCAATGCCACAGCAGGCATAAAGGGTAGTTTTCAATAATTTATATCAAGTACCATGGACTTATTATTCTTAGCTTTGTTCCCCTCATCTTTGTAATCACCACCTGGTGCGCCCTCCGAGAAACATTGGTCCTTCGAGTCTGATTTTTATACCCGTACTCGAAGAGTAAAAGGGTATATTGTATTTGTGCTAAAAGTGGATGTGTGTAACATAGAGAAGGAGTAATTTCCGACCATATAAAGTATATATATTCTTGATCAGCATCAATAGCCGAGTCGATATAGCCCTGTCTGTCCGTCCGTCTGTCCGTCTTGTTCGTCGCCCATTGCTCGAAGGCTAAAGGAGATAGAGCAACCATATTTTTTTTCCAGACTGATGTATTCTCTCACTCCTAGAAAAAAGTTTAAAAATTCCGCCCCGCCCACTTCCGCCCCCACAAAGGGCGCACATCTGTGGCGTCCACAATTTTGAAGACAGCAGAAATCTAAAAATGCAGAATCATAGAGAAAGACCATATCTATCAGGGGCCCAAATCTGAATCGGATCGGATCATTAATATAGCCACAATAGACAAAACATACGCAAAAACTTCGTTCCATCCCTTTCGCACTCACACAAAATCGAGTCGATTTGGTTTTTTGTATTTTGTGTAGCCTGGATCTCAGAGACTATAAGAGATAGAGAACCCAACCTTTTGGCCAAGACTCCTGTGATACCAAACCTGAACAAGTGTATTTCAAAATTTCGGCCCGCCCCTTCCGCCACCACAAAAGACGAAAATCCACAATTTTGAAGATAGAAAAAAAAAAAATGCAGTTTTGTAGATAATGACCATATCTACCAGATTCCCGAATTTGGTTCAGATCGGATCATTATTGTAGCCACAATGATCAAATGAATTTTCAGCTACGAGCTGTCCCCTTCCAGTTGCGCCGTAAGTCATTTATTGGGGTTGATTGTCGCAGCAGATTCTCTCACACACACACTCACGCTCAAACATGCTGCCTCGTGCAGTGTACGTGTGTTGTTGTGAGAACTGATGTAGATGATGTAGATGTAGATGTCGATGACAGATGTAGCAAAAATGTAAAATGTACAAACTGATAAAACATTTTAAAATTCCACATAAATCACTGAGTACGGGTATAAAAGTAGAGTCGCGTTCGAAGCGACTCCGTACGTTCTCTCTCGTTTTAAATAACTAGTTGTCCACCAGAAAGCATCGGCGTATCACTTCTACAGGGCGATTCCAAGATAGGAATTTCTTCGCCCTTAATCGATTACATTCGCGATTTGTCTTCCATATTCCTTTAAGACGGAGTCCAGCGATACATATATGTACATACATATATGTAAGTACTTATCTCTATATTCTTGTATATACATACGGAAACTTCCAGAAATTTTTCATTCTTTTCGACACCGCAATTTTATCAGCAATTTCGGCCATTCTCCGTTCTTTCGATCCTGCATTAAAAATCTTTAAAAGCATCAATTCTGTTTTGTCTGTGCATACGCTTGTGACTTTTAGCAACAATATATTTACCAAGATCCAGCCGCACAACAAAAAAGTACACATTTATGTACCTTCCAGTCAACAAAAGCGGCTCCGCAGCTGATCTACATAATTATATACATATATACACATGTATTGGCACACTCCACGTGCGATCCATACACGACCCTCCCTAATAATATAGACGTGCTGTCAACACCGGAATCTAGCACGATGAACCCTCGAAACATAGACCGAAGCCCTGTCGTACCCACGGAAGATGCCACCCCGATCTTCGCCAACAAAATGGAGTACCTTCCACGTGCCGACGTGTCTCGAGCCATGCACCGAGCCATGCCTAGAGCCATGTCTGAAATCTTCGTCGCTCAAACAAGCACGTGGGTTGTGAGGACCTATGTTTCCCCGCAAGGCAGAAGAGTCTTTTGCCGTCTTATGCGCTGATTTCGTTGGACGATTTCGAAAAGATTCGTTAGCGACAACCGAACCCAGTTCACCAGTCAATCGTTTCGCACATTCCTATACAGCCCATAACAAAGCAACCAGGCTCAAAGAGGAAGTCGGATACACGAGGAAAACGTCACCAGTAGCACTACTGACCCACAGCCACATATAAACCACATGTAGCAGCAGAAATTTTCGGTGCCACCAGAATCCAACTCACCCTCAGCGAAGTGTAGACCAACAGCAGTAGCCGCACACCCACCCGTAAGAAAGGGGGGTGTAATAGAACCTTAGGAAACATGGGCCGCTAAATTCTTTAGTTCATAATAACACTACTTCCCGTAATATAAGCACAACTTTACACCTAGCATAAGTCACCGGAATAATTGCAGAATACTCGCCACGCTATCACCAACCCCACTAATTTTTGTCAATTAGTGACCCATAGACACCACTTGATTTCTGCAATGCAAAACTCGACAATTGGTATTAAGGAACACCATAGAGAAGAAAGTGGAACGAGACAACGGAGCGACTACTGTGTTTCGGAGTTTTCATGGAAAAGAAACTTAAAAGGACAGTTAGGAATGGATGCGTAACACTGCCCTTGAGCAAAATGAGCTTTTCATCTTTACCGGGTCAAAGCAGCTGAAGGGACAGGAGGTGGAATCTTTTCTGAAGAACTAGCAAACAAACGTATCCAACTGTGAGATCTCTCGCTCGCACTAAACGCACTAAGACTCTCCTAAGCTTTAGCAAGAGTCAAGTGCGAACACAGGTGACGGGAGTTAAAACGGGGCACTGTGTCACGGGGCACTAGATACAAGCTGCCCCACCATGACGTCTGCCCCAGCTGCAAAGAGTGTAACGAACCCTGGGACCAGGGCACGTTACATTCATACACATCTTCATATTCATAGTACTAAGTTACTTTTTCCTTTATATATAATCTATATGCCAATACACACGTACACTATACACCTGACACTGTACATTTCCAGTCCCAAGCGCCGATCGATTCTGCGGAATCAACACACGCGCCCTAGTTTCCCCCGAGTTTCAAAACTACACTCAGGTCATTTCACGGTGCAACCGAGTCAATGACCGAGATTGCCAAAACTACACTCAGCTCATTTCTGGGTACAACCGAAGCAATGACGGTGGCACGAGTAGAGAACTCGACACCACTTCCGTAACCACAAACTTGCGGACTCAGCCATCGAGATCGGCCTTAAATAGCCCGAACCCTCGATCAATCAGGGCAGTACATCCGCCGCGGCTACCAACACGACACCTAAGCAAGAAAACAATACAAGAACCACCACACGACACCAGAACCACAAGAAACAATACAGAACACAAATAAAAACATTTTATAACATCAAAAACCAACCACCCAAGAGTCATAATATCTTCGCCGAGCGCGAACACAAATAACGTAACCCAAAAGATATTACCGCACACCGAAACTCCGGTGTCAGCGTTTTTTCCTCGCCAAGTGCGATTACAAAATTACCCGCACGGTAACCAAACTCTACACCCGCTCCACTTTCGGTCTCACGGCCAAGCCCTTGCCCTAAAGTGCCAGCAAAACTACAAAATTTCTTGTATAAAAAACCTGGACAGACTGAGCCTAACTCAGCATGAGATTGGTTTCATTAAAAGTGGCACCCGAGCAGGGACTTTCTGGCAACTTTAAGGAAATTTCAAAGCCGACTTTTTGTCAACTTTAAGGAAACTTAAAGAGAAACCTTAACACGGGGCTTTGTGGATTAAAGACCCACGGCCACCGAGAAAGAATAGTAGAGCTAACCGCAGAACACAAGTCCGGTACAAAACCAACCCGCGCACCCACCCGAATCAGTCGCGAGTGCCACCGGGAGAGTATACGCAGTGACCAAGTGCTAAAACGGTGAAAAGTGCCCAAAACAACGCAGAGGAAAACTCAGTCAATCACCATGGAAACCTACGAAGACGACTCAGGCAGTGAATTCTACACCAGCGAGCAAACCCCCAATCCAGGCGTAAGCATCGGCTGGATCCACAAACGCCGTCGAGACGAGCTGGAGGCCTTCGCCAAGGAATTCGGATTTGCCAACGAAGGAACCGTCGAAGAGTTGCGAAAGAACTTTGACTTACTAGTCGCCGGACCACTCCCGCCGAGTGCCTGGACTCGCCTCGCAGAACTTGAGAGACAATACGGAAGACCAGCAGAACGCTCCAGGTCCCCGCTGCCCACTACTCCAGGACCATCAGGCACCGGAAGATGGGAACCCAAAGCCGGCTTGCAAGACCCCGCAGTCCCAGAGCCCACGCCCCGACCACCAGTGGTCACAGCCGCCGATCTTCCAAGGCCGCCCACTATGGAAACCTCCTGTTCGCCCACACAGAGAATTGTACCAGCGATTGACGCACCCATGATCGGACCCGACTATAACCACGTCGCACGCACAGCGGAACGCATCCGCGGATGGGGCATCCAGTTCAACGGAGAAGATGACCCAATATCGTTTCTGGAATATCTCTAGAAACGCGAACGCGCCTATGGAGTGGACACCAACCAGCTGCCTCGGGTATGGTCGAGAAGCCACCGCCTTCACGGTCTCCGGCAGAGGTCTCTATCAATGGAAAGTGATGCCCTTCGGATTACATTCTGCACCAGCAACATTCCAACGGGCCCTTGATACCGTGATCGGAGCCGACATGGAACCCTACGCATTCGCCTATTTAGACGACATTGTCGTCGTCGGACGAACTTCAAGGACCACCTACACAACCTGGCAATAGTTCTCTCTCGCCTTCGAAAAGCGAACCTGCAGATAAACGCGGAAAAGTGCACATTTTTCCAAAGCCGGATCAAATATCTTGGTCACGTCATCAGCGAAGAAGGTATCCACACGGACCTACAAGATTGCTGCCGTCAAAGAACTCAAGCCACCCACGAACCTAAAGAACTACGTCAGTGCATCGGAATGGCATCCTGGTACCGAAGATTCGTGCCAAACTTTGCTACAGTAGTCCAACCAATGTCTCAGCTACTCAAGAAAGGACAAACATGGACATGGACCGCAGATCAACAAGCGGCCTTCGACCAACTAAAGGAACTACTCACGACCGCTCTTGTACTTGCTTGCCCCGATTTCAACGTCAAGTTCTCACTTCAAACCGATGCGAGCAACCTCGGCATAGGCGCCGTACTCACGCAGGAGATCGAAGGGAAGGAACGCGTCATCGCCTATGTCAGCCAACGCCTGAACCAGGCCGAAGGAAACTACTCCGCTACAGACAAGGAATGCCTCGCCGTCATCCGAAAACTACGTTGCTACCTTGAAGGATACCGGTTCGACGTTATAACCGACCATCTCTCGCTGAAATGGCTGAATACTCTTGAAAGCCCCTACGGAAGAATAGCGAGATGGGCACTCGAACTCTAACAGTATCAATACGACGTCCACTACAGAGCAGGGAAACAAAACGTGGTTGCCGATGCCCTGTCCCGACAACCCTTGGAGACGCTAGCAAGAATCAAAGAGGACGCAACATCTTGCCCCTGGCTCACACGACGGATTCAGCAAACCAAAGAGGAACCCGATAAATACCCCGACTGCGTTTTCGAGAATGGAGAACTCTACAGACATCTGGGCCATGGAGTCGACGATCACGACTACGTGTCATGGAAACTCTGTGTCCCAAAAGACCGACGTCAAAGAGTACTCAAGGAATGCCATGACCAGCCAACGGCAGGCCACCTCGGCCTTCGGAAAACCATCACACGGATAACACAACGATGCGCGATGTGCGGAAATACGTACGCAGCTGTTTGAGCTGCCAAAAGTTTAAAGGCACTGCAACGCAAGCCCGTGGGTAGGATGCTTACCCGCAGGGCAGAGGAACCTTTCGCCACATTATGTGCCGACTTCGTAGGGCCACTTCCCCGATCAAAACGAGGAAACACCATGCTGCTGATATTCTTCGACACCTTCTCAAAATGGACCGAACTAGTGCCACTTAAGAAAGCTACCACAGCTAGCCTAGAGCTAGCTTTTCGGGAACGCATTCTAAGTCACTTCGGCGTACCAAAACGATTCGTCTGTGACAATGGAACACAGTTCACCAGCCGCTCATTCCGCACGTTTATGCAAACAGCCGGCGTGGATCTGCAACACACCGCACCGTATTGCCCCCAGGAAAACCCTACGGAACGGGCCAATCGGACAGTGAAGACAATGATTGCACAATTCGTGGAGGACCACCAAAACACATGGGATGAGCTGATACCCGAGATTTCACTGGCAATCAACTCCAGCGTCTCGGAAACAACTGGATTCAGCCCCGCCTTCTTGCTACACGGGAGAGAACCTCGCTTACCAGGAGCATTATACGACGAAGTTACACCAGGGACAGGAAGCCCTCCGGACACAGCTCACACTAAAGCAACCCGACTCAAAAAGTATTCGCGATATTGCGGAACAATGTTCAACGGGCGAGTCAAGAACAATCCCGGCACTACAATCTCCGCCGACGACAATGGCGCCCCACGGTGGGTCAACTAGTTCTGATCAGACAACACCACCTTTTTCCAACGCAGCCGACGGTTTCGCTGCGAAATTGGCCCCAAAATATGATGGGCCATTCAAAGTCAAAGGTTTCGCATCAACAAATATCGTCAAGTTGCAACACCCCGGAAGTCGGAAACTGAAAGTCGCAAATATCAACGACCTGAAAGAGTACCACGACACGTTGGACAGCGACCCTGCTGAGGAAGCAAACGACACCAGCGATCACATCGACCCCCTGACGACGGAAAACTAGTAGAAACGCCAAAACACGTTGCCCAGAAACTTTTCCGACCCGGCAAATAACAACAGCCAATGACCACAGCCAATGACTCAGCTCATTTCTCGGTGCATCCGAGGCAATGACCGTGTCGGTGGCACGCGTGGAAGAACTTGACACCAACTAAAGCACCCAGACTTGCGGACTCAGCACTCGAGATCGGGCTTAAATAGCCCGAGCCCTCGATCAATCAGGGCAGTCCATCGCCTATCATAAACCAAAACGGCAGTCCATCGCCTATTCTAAATCGTATCGGGAGTACATCCGCCGCGGCTATCAGCACCACGCTTCCGCAAGAACACTATACAAGAAACCACTACACGACACCAGAACCACGAGAAAACAATACAGAACACAAATAAAACCATTTAATAACATCAAAACCAAACTCAACAAAGTGTCATCATTTCTTCGCCGAGCGCGAACACAAAATCAGCTGACGCAACAAACCATATTACCGCATACACCAAAACTCAGGTGTCAACGGTTGCCGTTTTCATCGCCAAGTGCGATCACCAAATTACCTATACGGTAACAAGACTCTACGCCCGCTCCACTTTCGGTCTCACGGCCAAGCCCTACCCTAAAGTTCCAGCAATACTACAAAATTTCTTGTAGAGAACTCTGGACAGACTGAGCCTACCTCAGTATCCTTACAGGTTTGTCTCGTGTGTGAGATCCTTGTGGTGGGTTCGGGGTGCGTGTGCCCCGTAGTTTGTTTTGATCCTGGGCGCTCTGTGTCGAGCGCCTGGTTCAAGTGTGTTGATTATTGTCTCATGTGTGAGATCCTCGTGGTGTGTTTGGGATGTGTGTTCCCTGTGGTTGGCTTAGGACGCGGGTGCTCCGTAGTGGCCATGGGATTCGTTTTCCCGTGTGCTTGGTTGCAGTGTACCGGTGCTTGTTTCGGATTCGTGTTTTCCGTTGTGGGCCGGTTCTTCGCTTTCGCTGTGGTTGGTTTCGGAGTCGTATTCTTCGTTGCATTATTGGGTGTCGTATTCGTTGTGGTAGGTCGGGGAAGTCTGTTTGCTGTGGTTGGATTCGGTGTCGTTTTCTTCGTTGCGGTATTGGGTGCCATATTCTTTGTGGTAGGTCGGGGACGAGTATTCGCGGCGGTTGACCTAGATTTCTTGTTGCTGGGGTTGGTGACTTATACGTCGTTGGATTGGCACATAGGAAATTCATGCCGACAATAACTTGCTCCAGCATGTTTGGTAGGACCATTTTTGGGATTTGGACCGCTCGTTGATCCAGCTTGATGTTGTTCTCGGCTGATCCGGGTCAGTCGAGGACCCGTGTCGTTTCCCGATGCTGCTCGGCGTCAGCATTCGACGGTCCGAGTGCCGAGTTTTCCACATTCCCAGCAGAATAGGATCGAAGCGTTGGTGCAGTCGTAGGCGGCGTGTCCAGCTTGACCACATCGGCGACAGGCTGCGTGTGAGTTGGCAATGGGGTGGTGATCATTCGATGGGCGACGTCTTGGTTCGTTGTACTGGTTTGATTCGATGACTGTCTCCGCAGGGTGTCTGCTGAATCCCAATGGGGTCTCCGAAAGGGCGTCCGGTAGGAGTCACTTTCTCTGCGGTCCGGGTGCCTTGCCGGCCTGGTGTCTCTTGGTGGGATTCGCATGGGTGCGGGAGTCGTCGCGTGTTTCCTCTCGTGAATTATCTCGTACTCTGCCGCTAATCAGGTTAGCTGTGACAAGCTTTCCAATTCGTCTCGTCGCACGTATAGTTGGAGTCCTGGCAGGGCGTTGTCGTAGATCCGGTAAAGCTCCTTAACTAGGTCGTACTCGGCATGGTGCATGAGTAGCCGTATCTCGATGAGATAGTCTTTGAATGGTTCTCCCACCGCTTGCTTGCGGCCTCGGATCTGGTCGTTCAATTGTTCGAATTACCTTGGCGGCAGAAAACAGGTCAGAAACTCCTGGCGGAAATATGCCCAGGAACTGCCCTGTAGTCGACTGGTACGGTACCAGCGACTGGCTCGATCGGTAAGTAGTTCGACCATGCTCCGAGGCAGCTGGTTGGTGTCCCTCCATAGGCGCGTTCGCGTTCCTCGAGTAGTTCAGAAACGATATTGGGTCATCGTCTCCGTTGAACTGGATGCCCCCATCCGCGGATGCGCTCCGCCGTGCGTGCGACGTGGTTATAGTCGGGCCCGATCATGGGTGCGTCAATCGCTGGCTCCATAATGGGCGGCCTTGGGCTGTGACCATTGGTGGTCGGGGCGTGGGTTCTACGGCTGCGGGGACTTGGGCTTCGGCTTTGGGGTCCCATCTTCCGGTGCCTGATGGTTCTGGAGTAGTGGGCAGCGGGGACCTGGAGCGTCCTGCTGGTCTGGCGTTTTGTCTCTCAAGTTCTGCGAGGCGAGTCCAATCACTCGGCGGGAGTGGTCCGGCGACTAGTATGGCAAAGTTCTTGCGCAACTCTTCGACAGTTAATTCGTTGGAGAATCAAAATTCCTTGCGAAGGCCTCCAGCTTATCTCGGCGGCGCTTGTAGATCCAGCTCTACTGTTCTTTCTCGGTGGCCGTGGGTCTTTAATCCACGTAGCCCCGTGTTAAGGTTTTTTCCTTCAAGTTTCCTTAAAGTTGCCAGAAAGTCGGCTTTTGAAATTTCCTTAAAGTTGCCAGAAAGTCCCTGCTTGGCGCCACTTGTAATGATACCTATCTCAGGCTGAGGTAGGCTCAGTCTGTCCAGGTTTTTTATACAAGAAATTTTGTAGTTTTGCTGGAAATTTAGGGCAAAGGGGCTTGGCCGTGAGACCGAAAGTGGAGTGGGTGTAGAGTTTGGTTACCGTGCGGGTAATTTTGTAATCGCACTTGCCGATGAAACGTTGACACCTGTGTTTCGGTGTGCGGTAATATATTTTGTGTTACGTTATTTGTGTTCGCGCTCGGCGAATAAATTATTACACTTGGGTGGTTGGGTTTTGATATTTTACTGTTTATTTGTGTTCTTATATTGGTTTCCGTATTTAAGGTTTCGTGTCGGTGTTCTTGTATTGTTTTCGTGTTTAGGGTTTCGTGGGGTGGTTCTTGTATTGTTTTTCGTGTTTAGGTGTCGTAGAGTGACCCGCGGCGGATGGACTGCCCTGATTGATCGAGGGCCCGTGCTATTTAAGGCCGATCTCTAGGGCTGAGTCCGCAAGTTTTGGTTACTAAAGTGGTGTCGAGTTCTCCACGCGCGCCACCGACACGGTCATTGCCACGGTTGTACCGAGAAATGAGCTGAGTGTAGTTTTGGCACTTTGGTCATTGACTCGGTTGTACCGAGAAATGACCTGCGTGGGTTGTGTAACTCGGGGAAATTGTGGCGCTTGTGTCGATTCCGCAGAAATCGATCGGCGACTGGAAATGTACAGTGTCAGGTGTATGGTGTACGTGTGTTTTGGCATTTCAAATTAAGGTATGTTGTATTGTGTTTGTGTTTTGTATTGGAGGAAACTTAACTCTATGCATATGTTGTTCTTACTTAATGCTCTACTTAATGTATCGAGCCCTGGTCACAGGGTTCGTTACAACGGATAAGACTGATCATATTGCTTCTTAAAACCCATGTTAAAACAGTTCTGTTCGATCTCCAAACACACCGCACTGTTAGTGTTTCAGCAACGCAGAGAGTTGCCTGCGCTCTCGCTCTCTCGCTTTATATAAACGGCCAGCTTTTGTTGCGGCGCTAACCGGGAATAAATGTATACATCAAGGAACCCTGGACCTATTATTCTTAGCTTCGTTCCCTCATCTTTGTAAACACCACCTGGTGCGCCCTCCTAGAAATATTGGTCCCTCGAGTCTGATCTTTGCCTTCTAAAAAAGTAGTTTTCCACCAGAAAGCATCGGCGTATCACTTCTACACGACAATTCCAAGATAAGAATTTCTTCGCCCTCGAATTGGGGCAAATCATTCGCGATTTGTCTTCCATATCCCTCAAGACCGAGTCCCGCGATATATGTAGATATGTACATATATCTCTATCTCTATATTCCTGTATATACATTCGGGACCTTCAGTAAATTTTCCTTCTTTTCGACACCGCCATTGTTCGGAGCAGTAGCATTTAATAGCTGTTAAGATAGGTTCATATGTTGTTTTCGTAAATCTTCTCCCACAACTGTCTTAAATTTTGTATTGTCGCGCTCATCTAAATTGCGCTCTCAGTACGTACACGCACACACCTACATATATACCCGCTCTACTGCTTATATTGCAGTGCATCGCCCTTTTTGCGGTTCAGTCAAATTTACTTTAGATCGCATCGCATCGCGGCTCACGTAATATCAAGCGCCCTTAACACTATTGTAACGCTAAACACACCGAATCGTAGTTCACGGCCACGGCACATCGAACAATAAAAATCTTACCAAAATTAAAACGGAAACTATTTGTTTTTAAATGTGGAGTCAGAGTTGCCGAAAAAGCTCAGCAGCTTCCAACATTTTGGAATCCGACGTAATATCCGTACATTTATAGTGCGTTAAAAATAGTTAAACCATTGAAATAAACCATTTTTGAAGGATTAAAGTGACATATTGTGAGAAAAGGTAGCGAACCAAAGTCGTTGTGACCGTCCGTAGGAGTTCTAGCGGCCTGCTATTCGTTTCTCTTTCACCGTCTGCTTCAGCCTGCGCGCAACGCGCTGTCGAAACCGTCTGCATAAAGTTCTAAGCGTGGTCCGTAAGTTTTCTTCGCCTCCTCTTTGGTCATCTTGCGTCAGCGAGCTCTAATAAGCGAGATCTCTCTGGAATTCGAACTCGAAATCAGAGTACATCTCGAGCGTTCTCTCTTGTGCACTTTTGTTGGTATTCGGTCGTCGTTTCGTCGCTTTACCGGTGCATACGTTTCGCATATCGCAATTGCCGAAAATAGTGAGCGCACAAAAGGTTGAAGCCAGGCTAGAGGAAAAATAGCAGGAAAAGTGGATTGTTCGCTATGGGCAACGAAAGTGATTCAGTGGCATTTGGCGAAGCTCCATCTGGCGAAAGCTTTAGTCTGAACGCAGCCATCACCCAATTCCCGGCTTTTCGTATTTCCTTCATGAGGCTGAAGGCTAGCGGAATCACTAACGGAGCTGAAGGCTAATTTTGTTGTGGCACACACCAGTTTGGAGGATGTGGATTTTGAGTCGATGTACAGTGAAGTTCCGGCCAAATTCGACTCGTCTATATTGTCGTTGAGGACCGTTCTTCAGCGCGAGCTTGGAAGTCGTTCGAGCAGCGGGCATTATTCAACATTTAATGCCAACTCTAGTGGAACGCCGTCAATTGTCGTCATGTCAATCGATCTCGATTACCTCATCTGGAGCTGCCCAAATTCGGTGGAATTCTGACGGAGTGGGCCAACTTCTTCTCAATGTTTACCACGGTTATTGACAAGGAGTCTGAGCTGACCCCTATCGAGAAGCTGCAGCATCTTCGTTCCTGCTTGAATGGCGCGGCCCTGAATACCATCAGCTCCTTGGCGATAAATTAAGCTAATTATATTGTAGCACTAGACATTCTAAAGCGACGGTTTGATAATAAACGTTTCATTTTGCATGCACACATCAGACGGATATTTGGGTTTTGAAAGGGCTGACGCTTCTGTGGGCAGGTTAAGGGAACTGACTGATAGCAAGCTTGCAAGCAAGGAAGAAGTGGCAGAGTACATTCGCGTGCAGACTGTTCTTCAGAAACTGGACAAATCCATTCAGAATAGGTGGAAGGAGACTTCGTCGAATCAAGATCTGCCATCTTGGGAGAAATTAACTGGATTTTTGGAGAAAAGATCTCTTTCAATCTGTGTTCCAATTGAACTAAATCTTCGGAAGACCAAATCGCTTGCCGTAGTCTCTGGCATAGGAAATGCTGGTTTCCCAACTGAAGGTATCTCCAGTCGTTCTCGTTCTGAATCGCAGTTCTCACAGTTCGCCACTAGCATCACTGCCGTCGTTGCCCAGAAGATCACGGAACATCAACCTAGCATCTGAATCAGTACTACTAATTGGCCTTCGAATATCCAGCTTGCTGACCCTTTGTGCCATAAACCGCAGCGAATTGACCTGCTCATTGAGCTGCTGTGTGTGGGAAAAATTCAGCTGGCACCTGGACTACCGTTGATGCAGAAGACACATTTCGGATGAATTCTCTCTGGTGGTGGGCACTCGAACCCCATCATCTCTTCGTTTATCGCAACCCAATTTTCAGTTGACACCGATCACAGCACTCGGTTCGATGAGTTGGTTCGTCAATTTTGGGAAGTGGAGCACATCTTTGAGCCGATCGCTAGGGCAACAAAGAAGGAGCTGCACTGCGAGCTAAAAACATAATCGGTAAGTCAGCAGTGTGATATAGTGTACAAAATTATTGTGGGCTAACAGTAGCAATAACGGAATCGGAACCGCTTGAGTACATATATACATCACAATCGTATGTGCGCTGCTTGATTCCGCTGATACCCGATACTTGATACCCGCATTCGCTGCCTTTAACCGCACTTTCGCGCGCATCGTTAGAGCTACGCAAACTGTTCAAAAAACTCTGTGTCGTGGAGAGTTTATCGTGAACTAGAAAATCAAATAAATAAATTAAAACTAAACAAATATGAGTGATGGCAATATAAACATCGCGTCTGCCTCGGATGGCACGCCGTCAAGTGGCGCTCCAGTTGGTGAAGTGGTGGCTAGTGCTGATCCAGCTACTAGCCGGATTGCATTCTTGAACCTCAAGACAAAGGCCATCTTCGACCGTCTTCAGGCCCTGTGCTCCCAATTGGACGTTGAAAAGTTGCGCAGCTTGGACGAGTATGATCTGAAGGGCTTCCTAGATCTGTTGGACAAATTGGAGTCGAATTTTTATGTCGCTCATGACCGATTTGAGGAGCAGAATTTTAAAACTATTGCTAGCGACTTGCCTGGGCAGTTCGGCACTGCCTTGCTGAAAATGAAAACCATCCTGCAGCGTGAGTTAGGCAAGCACTCAAGGCCTACGAATTGTTCCACTTTTCGGATGAATCCCAACGAACGCAGTCCATAACGTATATGGCCAATCGATCGAGCTTGCCGCAGCAGCAGCTGCCCAAGTTCAGCGGAGCCTATACCGAGTGGTCAATATTTTATTCAATGTTCACGGCGGTGATTGATAGTGATGCTGATCTGATCATTTTAAAATTCCACATAAATCACATGTGTACTGACTGAGTGCGGATAAAAGTAGAGTCGCGTTCAAAGCGACTCGTACGTTCTTTTTTTTTTTTTTTTGCTATTATTTTTGGAGATGTTCTTGAAAATATACTGGCTAGGTTAGGTTAAGGCGGTAGCTGGAGAGGAGAGCAAAACTTACCCCCAGCTCACGTCGTCCTATAGGAACGTTTTGATGTCGCATGGGCGTGTACCCCTTCTCATGGCCTAAGTCGCTTGGTGCGAAACTAAGGGCAGTGCCATCCGGTGGTCCCTGGTTTGGTTTTGGACAAGTTCGAAATGTCCGTAATTAGGGAACTACAAGGAACCGTTGTCTGCGTTTTCCCAAGGCCGGGGCAGAGCAACTCGTTCCTGCAATTTATTACCGAATCGCTACTTGTTTCCTGTCAGGTAGGAGAGGTTTGGTAGCGCGATGCCTGACTAGTTCGTCGTCGTCATTGTTTCCATCAATACCCCTGTGTCCAGGGATGAAGAGGTCTAGCTGCTCTGCGGTCTCATTTAGAAACCTGCCGTAGTCGTTGACGGTCATTGAGTTCGACTATTATGTGCCAAAAGTACCTTGAGAGCTGCCTGGTTGACGGAGAAAACGCATACTGAGTGGCAGTTTAAGGAGAGTTTGAAGCCGTTTAGGAGAGTTTAGAAATGGCCTTAATGATTGGTACGACTTCCGCTACAGTGATCCGGGAGTATGAAGCAATGACTGATGTTGAGCTCGTTCCAGTAGACGGTCCCATCCATGCGGCCGTCTAACTTTAGCCATTAGTATTGTTCAGGGCAGCAGCGCGGCTGGCGGTCTTAACAGCGCGCTGTTAGCTCGCGCGCTCTCCCCTGCCTTTCGCTCACACTGTTGAACGCGATCAACGCGGCTCTCCGTCACGGGCTCTAGCCGTAGGCCTAGCTGTGGCTCTTCACCTACGACTACGAACGCAAGCAACATACCAACCCCCAACTGTAACCAGATTTATCCTAAATATACGCCGATTGTAATTTGACGCCCCCGACTGGTTTTGCGAATATCACCGCTGGGAACTCTTGCCATCCACCCTCCTGCAAACATTGGTCCTTCGAGCCGGATCTTCGCCTTCCCTACAAGGAGGAGTCCAACCTGCAACATCTTCCCAAATCGATTCCTTGTGCGATTTGTTTTATTCCCCGCCAAGTCCGAGATCCGTGATATATGTTCGAGGTCCGTCCCAGAAATAGCCGACATAACTACTAAACACACAAAATTTTTATATTCTATTTTATTTTTCAACATAGGATCCTTTTTAGGTCGATACACTTTTCCCAGCGATGTTCAACAGCTTCGATACCTTTTTTTAGAATAAGAACTGCGAATTTTATTGTTGTAAGCGAGGGAGCAGAATTACGTTAGGTAGAATCCAGCTCGATTTTAATAATGGTTGGACTAAGACCTTGTATATGAAAGTATTGTATCACATAACGATGACCAATTTTGTCCATGTTTGCAAATCAATAACAAGCGTTCTCCATTAAAATCGACCAAAAAACTGTGCAAGGTAAAGGCACCAAACTTCAAGCTTAAGCTTTTAATAGTCGGTAGTTCCCCTTTTTAATATTTTTTGTGAACATTTTCCAACACTACTGTGATAGGTCGGCCATTTCTAGGACGGCCCTCGTATATATATTCTTATATACATATCTTCAGTTTCTGGGTTCCATTCTCTTTCGCCAACGCCATATTCTCGACGATTTTGGCCGTTTTCAATTCCTTCACCTCCAACTACCAGTGCTACGGTAGCTCTTCTATTCCGTTTTTTGTTTAATTAAATTAAAGCAACGATATCCAGTGCACCCCAGTTCAGTAAAGCATATGTGCATTCCAATTTGCAAGAGCGGCTCCGCGGCGACATAATTACAGACACATATTTACATCCATCGTTACATGCATACATATATAAATAAATTGGCACACTCCGAGTGCAAACACAATAAAATTAAAGTGTTTTATTTCATACATATACGCATATCTACATTTATTTCCATACATATATAAATTTATTTGCATAGTTGGCCGCAATATATTTATATTGCCAACTATATATGTATGTACATAAAATAACCCAACGCACATTCAAAAATACCACATTCCGTATTTAAATACCGCATTCCAAACATATATTCCGCGCATATCCACATACATTTAACAATAAAATTCTGAGATTCCCAGCAGTTTACGCGTTCCAGCAACACCAAAAATATAAAGTCTTACGTTGGTTCCGCTTCAATTAAAAGACAACTGTATAAGGAATCATAATTTTTTATTTCATATTCGGTCCGTTAGTTTCGCCACACCAGTTGCAGTTAATTTCTTGGCCCCATTCCTCGTGCTTGTGTTTCTTATCGGTGCTACCACCTCCGCAGCATAACAAGAAAGAGAACAATTCCGTACGCAATCCTTCCGAACGAAAATATTATTTGCCCACTGCACAAGTCCGTCAAAAGGTAAACGGAAAAGCGTCGCTCTAACAATATTTTTTTAAATATTGTCACAACCAGTGTGAACGTTCCTCTCCTCGACGTGTATCAATTGATCCACTCATTGTTTGGGAACCTCGATCCAGAGCGACCACAAATAATCCGAGTCGGTATTGAAAATTGTTGTCCAACACAGAGCGAGGCCTTTTCTTTTCCATTCACCCAGCAGTGGGTTCTTTTTGCGTATTTACGGAAGGATTTGCCTTCTGTTGTGGTGCCCTGCCCAGCCTAAGTTTTTGTTTTCCTTCTGTCAATCAGACTTCGGCTTCCGACTTCGCAGCCACACTCTGCGCGTGGGCGTACGTAGTATGCCAACGGGTGACAAGGACAGATAAATCTGATCACTCAGCTTTATTTAACGTGGCGGTTCCACAGAAAGGGATTGCAACCACGGTGTTTAATGTGTTAACACATACACGGTTAATCTGGTACAATGCGCCAATTAACGCCCTAGGATAGGAAGCTATAGCAAATACATAGCGACTTCTTCCAGTACCAAATCGAAAGTACACTAGTCGGGCATACTTTCCCCTTGGTGAGGGCGGAAGTGTATCTATCACCTCTTCCGATCTATGGGTCACGGCACCCGGTTGAGATCGCAACTCCACGTGGAGCCCTAGTGGCTCTTCCGCGTAACATTTGGGCTACCACAGCCACCACGATACTCCCCACTGGGGGCCGACCTCAATGAACAGCCTTGGACCGCTGAACAACCCGTGGTACTGTTTAAGAGCTCAGTTGGCCCTCCCCTTTTAGCCCCGACTGGCTCGGATAGGGACCCGTGTGGGGACTCTCAAGTTCGGGGCTCTCAGGCCGTCTCTCGCCGTTTGGTCCAGCAGTTGTTGCCGTCTGGAGAACGCCTCAGCTGCGTATCTATCCAGCAACTGCATCCTCTCCTGCGTAGTCACCACCTCGGATACGGTCCATCCGCCATCACTGTGCTGTATTCCAAGTCCATCGAGGTCTCGCAAATCTGCATAGAGGTGGCAATCACACAGCACGTGTTGCCAGTCCTCGCGCTCTGCACCGCATATACATGCAGGCGTGTCGCTCAGACTTCTCTCCATCAGATATGCGTTTAGCGATCCATGGCCAGTCAGCAGGACAAATGTCATGGGTTTTCGGCTGCGACCTCTCCACGTCGTTTACGCGCCTCTTCCGCCTCATGAACTACCCCAATCAGAGGATCAAGTCGCCAGTCACTCCGAGAGCAGTTAGCAGCCCTGCTGGGGACCAAATCGGTTCTCTTCGCTAATCTCCGTCACTCAGCTGGCCCTCGGATCCAAGACGCTCACCAGCTCTTCAATGATCTCAATACTCTCAGGCCCAAACAGCAGTCCATCCGTGCCACCGCGACACCATCGAGGTCGTCACAGGAGATTACGTCCGCTGGCCTACTTTCCGACATTTATTTACGGAAATTTATATAAATAATTCTAGACTGTCTCCGGTAGAAAGGCTATACCATCTCACCGCTAAGACAAGTGGCGATCCGAAGGCCATAGTCAAAAAGGCCCCGCTCACAAACGATGGGTTCGAGTCGGCATGGTCGGCCCTCCGAAACCGTTATGAAAATAATCGGCTCCTGGTGACCAACCAGATCAATATTCTGCTCTTTCTGCCTCGCGTCGAGCCTGAGACCAGCCGAGCTTTGAAAGAGCTTCAAAGCACGATGCAAGGGGTCCTCACCGCCCTTGCTCACTCCAAAGGTCTGCACGGACAACTGGGATAGCCTCCTTGTGACTATCTGTGCCTCCAAGTTGCCGAAGTTGACCCGGTCCTTTGTGGGAAGCATCCGTCACCGACAAGAAAGAGGTTCCTCCATGGGCCCTCACGCCGCTGATTTGACGCTATTTGACGCTAGAGGCCATGGAGAGCGACCCGTTCACTTCAAAGGCCATCCGAACCCACCACCGTCCAAAGGAACCCTGAATTCGCAGCCCTCCGGAAACAACTCCAACCCGTTCTGGTCGCAGGGGAGTCCCGTGCCCAGGAAGTTTCACTCCTTCCAGACACAAGTGAGTCCAAAAGAGAAGAACGTGTGGTCTCTGCCCAAAGAGAACCATCCGATCCGACTTTGTCCGCACTTCCTACAGATGACCGTGGATGCACGGGCCAGTTGCATTAAAAAGATGCAGCTGTGCTTGAACTGTTTTCGCTAGAGAGGTCACCAGCTCCGGGAATGCCAAAGCGCCCCACAGTTGCTTCACTTGTGGAGCCCGCCACCACGCTTCTGCTTCGGCATCCCGGGGTACTCCGGCATCCTCCGTCGCTCCGGCCAACGTTCAGAACTTTTTTGCCTCGGGAACAGGAGCGGTGCTTCTCGGCACTGCGCTGATCAACATTTGCCACCGAGGGACAAATTTCCGTGCCCGCGCTCTAATCGTCTCGGGCTCCGAGGCAACGTTCATTACGGAACGTCTTTTTAATATCATTCAACTACCATTCCGCCTTATTCTGGCCCAGGTTTCAGGCCTTAATCATACTGTAGCAGCTCAGTCCAAGAACCTCTGTGATTTTTCGATTCGCTCAATGGTTACGCCGAGCGTACAGTTAAACGCCACGGCCTACGTCCTGCCAGAGATAGCCGGCAATTTTCCATCATATCCGAACCCGCAGATTTTCGCAAGTCCGCGACGCTCCGTTAGACAAACTTCTCACAAAGTTTTGGGAGGTGGAGGATCTACCTATCAAGGTAGTAGGAGAGTCGGACTCCTATTGCAAAACCAGTTTTATTCGAACCACTTCAAGAACGTTAAGCGGGAAGTACGTGGTAACACTGCCGTTTCGTGACCCCGCTCATTGTGGGTCAGGGCTGAGGTATTCAAGGTTCATTGTCCTAGCTCAGTTTCTCCGAAATGAAAACCGGCTAAAGAGAGACGTTCTATTTTAAGAGCTGTATAACTCTGACATGAAAAACTCCATGAATATTTAGATCTCGACCAGATGACAGAGGTTCGCTAGATTTGGGTACATCCGACGCACACGCCCCCTTCCAGCGAATTTTATTTCGAAACCAGGCGTGTGAGATTCGGGATTATGAGCTGAAAACCGTGACTTTTGAGTCATTTTCGTTCCGTTTTAGCCAGCTGTGCGGTGCAGTGCTCCTTTCCGAAATGGCGACGGCTATCCTGCCAAGCATGCCGACGAAAATCCTCAATGCTACTACTGGACCGATTCGACTATTGTGCTGGCCTGGTTGAGCAAGCCCGCTTGCCACTGGACTACCTTTGTGGCCAATCGAGTAACCAAGATAGCTCAGACTACCGACACCAAGAATTGGGCTCATGTTCCATCCGAACATAACCCCGCTGACTTAGCGAGTCGGGGCGTATCGTTACCAGAACTGGTGGGTAACCACCTCTGGTGGCATGGACCAGCTTGGTTGCAATC
This sequence comes from Drosophila bifasciata, assembly GCA_009664405.1. Lineage (NCBI taxonomy): Eukaryota > Metazoa > Arthropoda > Insecta > Diptera > Drosophilidae > Drosophila > Drosophila bifasciata. Next base: position 20,010,490 of record CM019043.1, read on the forward strand.
TCCACGGGAACAGTGGCCAACTCGAAAGCCAACGAAGCTCAACTATGACTCTAGAGCAGCGGGCCATTTTGTTTCCAGCCCTCCCAAGATTTCCCAAGCGTTTTCTCCCAACTTGAGAAGGCTCTTCGAGTGCGGGCGTATGTGCTCCGTTTTATTCAGTGTTGCCGGAAGGTAACACCTGCACGCATGTGCCACCTCACTAGTGGGGAAATTAACGAAGCGGAGGAGACTCTTATCCTAGAGGCTCACCGCCGGGACTGTCCCCAAAATTTATGAAACACCTTTAGTAACTCGCAAGCCTAAAAAAGGACCTTACTTCAAAAAGGTAGAGGGTTGCCTGAAATCCTGTGTGCTCTTGACCTTGTCAGGGTTTGTTCTGGTGACTTCTGTAGACACGACGAATCCAAGAAATTTGAACTGTTCTTGAAAAACTGTGATTTCTACCTGGACATTTGATCAGAATTTGATCAATGTCCTTCTCATGTTCATCTTCACTTTTGGAAAAGACGATAACATCATCTACGTACACAAAGTATATCTTTTTGATATGTTCACGCAGTACGTCATCTATAGCTCGTTGGAATATCTTTGAGGCATTTTTAAAGTCAAATGGCAGTCGGCAAAATTGATATTTGCCGCCGTTTATAGAGAATGAGGTCCTTTTTTTCGGCCACGTTCTGCGAGCGTGATTTGATGGTACCCGTACTTAAAGTCAAGGGTAGTGAAATACATGGCTTCTCCTAAGTTTGACAGAATTCCACAGAAATGCTGGGCATCGGATATCAGTTTTCGAAAATCAATGACAAGCCTTTTCTTGCTAGAACCTGTGTCATCAAGTCCTTTTCTTTCCTACAACCCAAATGGGGTTGTTGTAGGTTTTGATGGGCGAATAATTTGGTTCTTTAATAGCTCCTTCACTTCTTCGTTGACAAAGTCGGTGGACTCCTCAGGGAAAGGGTACAGTCTTGAATATACCGGCTCGTCGTCTTCGGCCACTCCTAATCGTGGCCACAACTGCTGTGTTAAGCGGCAAAATTTTTTCTGGGTCCGCAAAGGCTTTTATTCGGTTAGACATCCTATTCAGAAAAGCCAGAAAAGCCAAAAGTCTTACGGCTGGTGGTACTTCAATGTCATTCAGCTTTGTTTAATTTACGCTGCGGCACTTGTGGAACAGAAGCTTTTCCGATCCCCCATCGAAGTGCAGTTTTTTTCACCCCAAGTCAATATTAGCGCCAGCCTCAGTTAATGTGTCAACCCTATGATGCCCTCAAAAGTTGACAGTTCTGACAGTAAAGAACGGGCTTTTTACACCGAAGATGGTCAAAAAGAATTTACGCTCGACCTTGTTAGAGCCATGTAGGGATTTTACAACGAATGGTGCTTCTACCGAGACAACTCCCTGCACTTCTTTCATGGGTTTGATGTAGTTTTTGGCTGCCCCGGTATCCATGAGGAATTTTAACACTTTCCCCGCTACTGTTCGTTTGACGAACGGGAGCAGGGACTCCCTAAAAAATGTATTGTATCAGTCACTTTCCCCTGCATTAGCTCCATCGTCAATATCAGCCACTGCTTCCGATGCTAGTTATTCATACTCCCTTTGATATTGGTCTGAGTTCTCCTGAGCGGGGTGATTTACATTCTGTCGGCGCTGGTCAGAGAATCTCTGGGACCCAGCCGGTTTCTTAAATGCACCCCTGCTGGTGGTTGTTGGCAAGGGTTGCCGAGCCAGGGGGAGCCTACTTTGTGCCCATGTTGTCTTTGAAAATTTGAGGGCTGGCGGAATTCAGAAGAAGACTGATCAACATCCATTTTTCTCAATCTGGTCGTTGCCTTGATTACCATTTCCCTTTTGGTTACCATGGTCCCGTGAATAGAATGGGTTTTACCTTGTGATAAGAGTGGGGACGGCGCTGGCGGGGCCACCGCTCTGTGGGCATTCCAGCCACACTTCACTGTTAGCAGTCCAGCTACACAAGCGGTAGCCTTCGCTCTCGCCCTCACACTTAAGAGCATTTTTCCCCCGGCGACGCTCTCTCGCGCTTGATCTCACCACGGGTACGCTCCCGCCCACGATCACGCTCCAGCTCTCGCTGCCGACAGCCCTCGGCAGCTTGAGCGCAACTCCTATTCATGTACGCTCTTACACCCAAAGCGACACGGTCATCTTTCGCACGCGACATACATATTGTATATAAAATATAATAACCTGGAACCATACAGATTGACGACTTGGCTTTCATTCGGACTTGAAAATTCTTACGACCTTTCGGGATTCTGAACTGTCCTTCGAGCCGGATTCCTTTGCCTTCCCCTACAAGGCAAAAGTCTCCAGCATTCGAGCACAGCATCGCCTTCACCACAGGAGAGAACCAAGATAAGTACGCTTGCTTTTACCACAAATCGGCTCCATTCGCGGTTTGTGTTCCAAAATTCCGTAAGTCCGAGTTCCGCGACAGAAGTACATATATATATTCGTATATATCACATCATCTACATCACTTCTCACAACAACACACGAACACTGCACGAGGCAGAGCGTGAGTGTGAGTGTGAAAGAATCAGTAGCGAATATCATCCCCATAAATGACTTACGTCGCACGGGGAGGGGGGAAATAATAATGATCCGATCTGATATTCCAAATTCGGGAATCTGGTAGATATGGTCATTTTCTACTATACTGAATTTTTATTTTTTTTTCTATCTTCAAAATTGTGGATTTTCGTCTTTTGTGGGGGCGGAAGGGGGCGGGGCGAAATTTTGAAATACACTCGTTCAGGTTTGGTATCACAGAAGTATGGACAGAAAGTTTGGTTGCTCTAGCTCTTATATTCTCTGAGATCCAGGCATTCATTTTTACGAAAAACCAAATCGACTGGTTTTTGTGTGAGTGCGAAAGAGAGGGAGCGAAGTTTTTTTCGTATATTTTTTCTCTATTGTGGCTATATTAATGATCGCTACATCACCTCAACATTCTCCAGATTGCAAATAAATTACTCGCGACCAAGGCACGGCGCATTCTCATTAATTATTTGGCAATTTAAATCGCCAATTGGTATAGATTGTGTTTCGGTTTTCGTTATTGTTTTTGTTCCGTGAATTAGAGGTGGCCAAATTCAAAAACTATCGGCATCCGAACCTTGCGTAAACCCGAATAGGAACAAATCTATCTATATATATAAAGGAAAGTCATGTTAGTTAAAAATTTATAACTCAAGAACGGCTGTACCAATATGCCTGAAAATTGGTGGGTAGGTAGCTTAGAGCCACAAAATTCATATAGGATACTGTACGTCAGTCCCTATAAAACTTGGTACAACAAAAAGAAATCCTCGAATTCGTGCTTCTCAATCACATTGAGTCGACATGTATGTCAAAATAGATGTATGTCAGATATGTTTAACTTTCATTAGTTTGAACAAATCCAAACTAACTATTATTGTTAACTATTAACTAAAACGCATCAGACTTGGAATAACAAGACGCATCTCGAACAGCTAAGTAATTCTGTCCACTAATAAATGGTTGAAAAGTTGAGTTTTGAAATACAATTTTAGGGGAAGTGAAGTTTATTTAACAATGTCGCGACCAAGACGATCGAATCTTTCCCAACAAATCCGTATGGCAAGAAGGCTACGAAACAATGAAAATGAAAGGACTGAAGAAGAACAAGGGCAAATTGAGGCAGCCCGTGAAACGGCTCGGTTGACAATGCAAAATCGTCGAGCGAAGAACAGAGGTCAACAAATTGAAGTTTGAGTTTTGAAATAAAATTGTAGGTGAATTGAAGTGAAGTTTATTTAAAAATGCCGCGACCAAGACGATCGAATCTTTCCCAACAAAGCCGTATTGCAAGAAGGATACGAAACACTGCAAATGAAATGCCGCGACCAAGACGATGGTATCTTTTCCAACAAAGCCGTATTGCAAGAAGCTACGAAACACTGCAAATGAAAGGACTGAAGAAGAACAAGAAATTGCACGTGAACAGCGCTGCGTTAGTATGGCTCGACTTCGTGCTTCTCGATGACAAGACAAAATTGAGGCAGCCCGTGAAACGGCTCGGTTGGCAATCGAAAATCGTCGAGCGAACAACAGAGGTCAACAAATAGATAGAACAAGAGATTTGAATCGAGCAGCGTTCGATTGCAGCAATTATTAGAGCTTGCATCCTAGCGTTGGCATTGGGCAAATGAACGTTATTTGCGAGTATTGTGGTGCATTAAAGTTTTCTGGGGAAAAACTTGCCAGGGAATCCGTGCGAGAAAAGCATTTAAAAAGAAAGAAGGAATGGGAGACGATCAACTGAAGTTGATCAACCGTTTGAGTCATAAACGGGAACGGGATATTGGGTATTTTATACCCTCAATTATCTTAAAAATATATTTTTTAAACTTAGTATTATTCGGCTTACTTCTCACCCAAGCTAGCAAAATGTTTCACAGTGAAGCGTGACCGGGCCCGTCCAGTAAATAAATAAATTTATTGATCAAGTAGATCAATAACTAAACTAACTCATCCACGTCGAAAAAATTTCCAAGCTTTTTTTTTTGTTTCGCAAACAAGAAAAATTTTTTGATAAGAAATCATTGTTGTTTTTTTCTGTGTGGTGTTCGTGTCATTTCTTCCTTCCATCCGCCAATAACCCGTTTCCGCTCACGATTGTGAGCACGATTGTAAGTGTATCGGAACTACTCCGATACAGCCAATCTAGGCTCACTCGAGAACAGCCAGTAGCAGCCCTGCTACAAGGACAAAATCGGTCCTATTTCCGTCTCCGGTCACCCTTAAGGTTCCAGCGGTGACTAAACAAGATCCGAAAGGCTTCGTCACTAGCCCCGTCAGCTCTCGGCACTTCACCACAATGGCTCAATCCGCCACCTCTGTCGCTCAGACCCAGTTGGTCGCCGCCATTGGCCGACTAGCCCACCTGTCGAGGTCCGCCGAGGCGAAATCCTCAGCATGTGGACGGACGTCGAGGCCGAATACAAGGCCTGCTCCGCGGTAATGGCTGACGAGGATCCAGAAATCCAAGCGGACATCCGGGCAACGTACGGCGATTGCAATGGGGTATTTCAGCAGAGTCTCAGTGATCTCAATGCCCAGCTGGCCCCTCCGCAGTCCTTCCTCCTGCACAGCCAGTCCAACAGGGCGGCTGTCACCTGCCTCCCCGTCAATATTGAGGTTTCCTCAGGGACTACGTCCGCTGGCCCACATTCCGGGATCTGTTCACTGCGGTCGTGATAAATAATCCAAAATTATCTCCGGTAGAGAAATTATACTACCTCACCTCAGACGACCAGGGGCAATCCAAAGGCCATTGTAGAAAAATCCCCACTCACAAATGACGGTTTCGAATCCGCCTGGTTGGCTCTCCACAGCCGATATGGCTTCTGGTGACCAACAAAATTAACATCGTCCTCTTCTTGCCCCGCGTAACTTCCGAGTGCAGTTGTGCTTTGAAGGAAAGTACGATGCAGGAAGTCCTAAATGCGCTAGCGGTCTCCAACTTTGCACGGACAACTGGGATAGTCTGCTTGTGGCCATCTGCGCTTCAAAATTGCCGAAATTAAGCCGCTCCTTGCGGGAAGCGTCCGTGACGGACAAAAAAGGAAGTGCCGCCTTGGAAGGAAATCGACTCCTTCCTCACTCAGCGCTATTTGACGCTTGAGGCTATTGAGAGCAACCCTTCCACCTCACGAGACGCTACTACTCCGCCTCCCGCCAAAAGGCAGTCAGAATCCGCCATGGATGTTGAATCCACTCCTCCCGTTCCGTTCCCAGGGCAGTCCTGTTCCAAGGACGTCGCACTCGTTCCATAACAGCGTGGATCCTAGCAAGAGCAGGTGTGATCTCTGTTCCAAAGAAATCACCCAATCCGACTCCTGACCTCATTTCCTGCAAATGAGCGTTAACGCCCGCTCCAAATGCATAAAGCAAAGGCAGCTCTGCTTAAATTGCTTCGCAAAGGGCCACATGCTTCGAGAGTGCCAAAGCTGCCACAATTGCAACACTTGTGGAGGACGACACCACACGCTTTTGCATCGTGTCAACCCAGTTTCCAGCGAGTCACATTCCACATCCGTGCCCGATTCCACAGCCTGGCCAGACGTCGATCGACCAGTACCTTCCGCAGAAAATTCTAGTTCTTCCGCACATCCGAACGTTCGGACTATTTCGCCTCCGGCACAAGCTCTGTCCTTCTAGCCACCTGGGGAAAAATTTCCGCGCCCGCGCTCTGATCGACTCGGGCTCCGAGGCAACATTCATTACGGAACGCCTTTCGACACGATTCAATTGCCATTTGAACGTATTCTGACACAGGTCTCCAGTCTGAATCAGACAGTATCCGCTCAGTCCGAGAAGCTCTGTCATATTTCCATTCGCTCTCCAACGAGGCCGGGTTTGCAATTGAACGTCACAGCCTATGTTATCCTGGAAATGACAAAGAATCTTCCATCGCATCCGATCTCGCTAAGTTTATTGAAAGACTTGCCGAGTCTTCCATTTGCTGATCCTACATTCTTCGAGAGCTCACCAATCGATGTCCTGATTGGAGCCGATGTCCTACCATCCGTAATTTCAAGTGGCTTACAGCCCAACATATGTGGTTCCCTTCTCGGACAGGGAAACCATTTTCGGTTGGGTGCTCACGGGTCCCGTGTCCTATACGGCGAGACATCAAATTGCATCGTTTTCGAGTCAGGTTTCCAGAGTACCTATCAAAGGGCCTGAAGACCCAAATTCCGACTCGAAGTCAATCGGCTCCGAGACCGTCACAATTGTCAAACGGGTCCCCGTGGTGACCCGCAGGAAAGGTTCCCAAAATACTCCACCACCGGGGACGAATTCAAGACCGAGCTTGAATATTAATTCGACCACACAAGGCTTTTATAAGAGCTTGTGACCAGAAAGCTTCATCCAGTTGCCTAAGTGCTCCTTTAATCCGCTCCAATTTCACTACTAATACTTCATCAACGTTTTATTTCGTCCTAGCCACCTACATCCAGACAAGGCTCCTCACACACCCGCATGTTCCCGTTCAACCTGCAGATCGGATCGCACATGTTCTCGAGGTAACAGTTCCTACCAATGCCGAGAGTGCAAGGGAATCCATCCCTTACGGAGTTGCCGCCAGTTTATCCGCTTGAGCGTCGAGCAGAGGCTCCGAGCCGTCATAGTACACAAGTACTGCTCGAACTTCCTGGCTCACGAACACTCGGATAAGGACTGCCGCAGTGGGGACCTGTGCAAGGTGTGTCATCGCAACCACCACACGCTACTCCACACGCCTGGGTGTTGGCACCCAGCCGGCTCTTTTCGGCACCGTCGCTTCCATCTTAAGGTTCCAAATTATCCAACCTGGCAATCTCGCCCACGAAGACGGATCGGCTCTGGTCATATCTGTGGGCATTCCAGCCACACTTCACTGTTAGCAGTCCAGCTACACGAAAGCGGTTGCCTTCGCTCTCGCTCTCATACTTAAAAGCATTTTTCCCCCGGCGACGCTCTCTCGCGCTTGATCTCACCACGGGTACGCTCCCGCCCACGATCACGCTCCAGCTCGCGCTGCCGACAGCCCTCGGCAGCTTGAGCGCAACTCCTATTCATGTACGCTCTTACACCCAAAGCGACACGGTCATCTTTCGCACGCGACATACATATTGTATATAAAATATAATAACCTGGAACCATACAGATTGACGACTTGGCTTTCATTTCGGACTTGAAAATTCTTACGATCTTTCGGGATTCTGAACTGTCCTTCGAGCCGGATTCCTTTGCCTTCCCTACAAGGCAAAAGTCTCCAGCATTCGAGCACAGCATCGCCTTCACCACAGGAGAGAACCAAGATAAGTACGCTTGCTTTTACCACAAATCGGCTCCATTCGCGGTTTGCGTTCCAAAATTCCGTAAGTCCGAGTTCCGCGACAGAAGTACATATATATATTCGTATATATCACATCATCTACATCACTTCTCACAACAACACACGAACACTGCACGAGGCAGAGCGTGAGTGTGAGTGTGAGAGAATCAGTAGCGAATATCATCCCCATAAATGACTTACGTCGCACGGGGAGGGGGGAAATAATAATGATCCGATCTGATATTCCAAATTCGGGAATCTGGTAGATATGGTCATTTTCTACAATACTGCATTTTTATTTTTTTTCTATCTTCAAAATTGTGGATTTTCGTCTTTTGGTGGGGCGGGAGTGGGCGTGGCAAAATTTTGAAATAAACTTGCACTGAAGCGATATCACAGGAGTCTAGGGCAAAAATTTGGTTGTTCTAGCTCTTATAGTCTCTGAGAGCGAGGCGCTCATTTATACGAAAAACCAAAATTACTCGATTTTGTGTGAGTGCGAAAGGGATGGAGCGAAGTTTTTTGCGTATGTTTTTGTCTATTGTGGCTATATTAATGATCCGATCTGATTCAGATTTGGGCCCCTGATAGATATGGTATTTTTCTATGATTCTGCATTTTTCGTTTTCTGCTATCTTCAAAATTGTGGACGCCACAGATGTGCGCCCTTTTGTGGGGGCGGAAGTGGGCGTGGCGGAATTTTTAAACTTTTCTGGACAGGAGAGAACACATCAGTTAGAAAAAAAAATTTGGTTGCTCTATCTCTTTTTAGCCTTCGAGCAAGGGGCGACGAACAAGACGGACAGACGGACAGACGGACGGACAGACAGGGCTATATCGACTCGGCTATTGATGCTGATCAAGAATATATATACTTTATATGGTCGGAAATTACTCCTTCTCTTTGTTACACACTCCACTTTTACCACAAATACAATATACCCTTTTACTCTTCGAGTACGGGTATAAAAAAACGAGAAAGAATGTACGAAGTCGCTTTGAACTCAGTCAGTACACATGTGATTTATGTGGAATTTTTAAATGTCTTATCAGTTTTTACATTTTATATATGTTTGCTGCATCTGTCATCTACATCTACATCAGTTCTTTTGTTTTACACTGCACGAGGCAGAGTCTGTGAGCGTGAGTGTGAGTGTGAGAGAATCAGTAGCAGCCGCTGCTGCCATCAACCCTGATAAAAATGATATATATATATCACCCTGATATATTTTGTTGCGGGGGGCAACCCCCGCAAGGGGACTCGCTGCTGAAAATTCATTTGATCATTGTGTCTACAAATTTGTTTGCTCTATCTCTTGTAGCCTCCGAGCAATGGGCGACAAACAAGACGGACGGACGGACAGACATGGCTATATCGACTCGGCTATTGATGCTGATCGAGAATATATGTAATTTATAGGGTCGGAAATTATTGCTTCTCTATGTTACACACATCCCCTTTAATGAAGCAAGAATATTAGTTCATAAAAATAGGAAAATAATAAATAAAATGAACTGGTCAAGAATATCAAAATTATTGATCAAGTTACGTTCGAATTTATTAACTGTCAAAGAGAGGTATCATTTAGATATTTCGATACCAACTATCTTAAATACCCCTTTGACAATAGACTTTAGCGAAGAGAAAAAATCAGTAGAACAGGAAGAAAAAGATTTGACGGAGAACAATTCCGAGTCAAGCGAAGAAATCTTTCCGTTCTGATCAGCAGGGCTGGCTCAGCGGCCGACGAGCTCGTTGCAACAAAATTTATATGTTGCCTCGCAGACTACAAGGAAACTCACTGATTGGTTTTGGGGAAATATATAATCACTTTTATTGGTATCTTACGCCTAAGGATCTTACGCGCTAATCTTATAATAGGCTACCTGCTGGGCATCCGCTGGCCTTCCGCTGGCGACTTTTTGGCTTCGCACTACCACCGCTTGGTTCCTCGGCTTAGCGTGGCTCCCGCGTGCTACGGCGGGGGTTCTGACGTGACAACCGCCTCGTCCGCCACTCACAGCTCCGCACACTATGGGCTCACCCTTTGCTATCACTCACCCTAGGCGGTGAGTAGTATCCTGCGTGCCACTCGTCTTTATCCTTCAGCTCCTTGCTGAAGTGCTCCTCGATTTTTCCACTCGCGTCGCACGATCACTCACTGCGTTTCCCGTCACTCGGTTATATTCGCGCACTTGTCCGCTTACTGCTCCTCGGCGTAATGTCCTGCGCCGCTGTCGCCGGGCTTCTTTTATACCCCTCAGGCGACGCCGGCGCCCGTGTCGCTGCCTAGCAACAACGGGACAACCACGCGTTCCGTCGGTACTTTTCCATCGCGCCTCCGCGGGTTTCCACCGCTTTCTTAACGGGACCAAGCCGGTGGCGTGATCTCATGCCCGTATTTGGGCATGCGCTGGACCACTGCCGGCCCGATCCGCCGTCTCCAGCGGCGTGATTTGGGCGCTCCTCCATTCCCGGCGTGCTCTCACGGCCACCATTGGCCATGGGCTGGGCTACCGCCTGCGCGTCCCCCAACCACTCTTCGTTTTGGTCGGCTCTGGGCCGGCCGAATTCGCCGTGCTCTCTCCGGCTTAACCCTATACCGGCCCCTGTGAGGAAATTCAATTCCTCACACTTCCCCCCTCTTCACTAGAGGAACACTCCCCTCGTGTCCTCTTCCACCCGGCAAACTGACCGCATTTAAATTTGGTCCAGCTCCCGCCAGATTTGACCGTTGCGCGCGCGCGCCAACCAGTGCGTTCCGATCTGGCTCGCTCATCCGTCGATCGGTTCGCCGGCGCCGAACTGGCTCGCTCCCAGTTGATCGGTTCACTTCCGCCGAACTGGTTCGCTCACCCGTCGATCGGTTTTCCCAACCATCGATAGTCTCCGCCGATATATTTTCGGCACTACTTTGCGCATTATGTGCACGATAGGTGCACCCAGTCGCACAAACAGATACGGCCGCCCCGTATCGGGCTGCCATACCCACCCATTCACGCCTCTTCCGGTTGCGGTACCTGTAGTACCCACGCCGGTCGTGTTTTTTTTTTTCTGTGTGTGTTGGTTTTTTTTTGTGTTTATCTTTTTTATTTTCATGGCCCGAACGCCATAACCGCGAGTGACAACCTCCCGCAGCCCGCGCCCTGTGAAAGCCCCTGGTAAGTCTTATGTTTTATTATTTTTCATTCCTTTTTATTCACTTTTATTAGCTTCTTCTTCCTTCTCAGCTTCGCCTATGCCACCCACCGACACCTCCACGTTGTTGGCGGACGCCGCCACCGGTACCGCGGACCCCCTGCACCCTCGGACCAGACGCTCCTGCTCCTCCTCCTCCATCGACTGCTGCCTCTGCAGTTGTGTGGCCGCCCACCTCGGCCCGGGGCTCAGGGGCATGAGGCCTGTCGCATCAGGCCCGGCCTCTCCACCTTCGACGCCGGCGTGGGCCATACCCACGGCCCCCGCTCCCAGCTCCTCCGCCGCCGCGTCCATCGCCGTCGCCGCTGCCTCCGGTGCCGTCACCACCGCCGCCGTCACTGCTTCCGGCTCCTCCGCCGCCGCCGCGTCCATCGCCGTGGCCACCGTCTCCACCGCCGCCGTCGCTGGCTCCGGCCCCTCCGCCGCCGCGTCCATCACCGTCTCCGTCGCTTCCGCTTGCCTTTGCCGCGGGTCCCGCGCGTTGCTTCGCCTTGGGGGTCCTCCTCCCATGCGGGCCTCCTCTTCGGCGTCCGGGGCGCCGGCCCCGATGCCTTCGTGATGTGGATGGTCTGGTGGTGCCACACCAGACCATAATTGCTGCCTATTGCACGCTTTGGGACACGAACGGCCCCGCACACCGCGCTCTCTGGCCCGCTCGTGCTGCGGCCGCTGCTCCGGATGGCAGTGCTTTGCGGCGCCTCCTCCTGCCGTGGCTCCCTGCTGCGCAGGCTCGGCGGCTGCCCTCCTGCTGCTGCTGGCTCTGCGGCCTCTGCTGCTGCAGGCTCTGCGGCTGCGGCCTCTGCTGCTGCAGGCTCTGCGTGCTCTGCTGCTGCTGGCGGCTTCGCGCTCCCCGCCCGGCGCTCCCTCAAAACTTTGGAGCCGGTGGTGCCTCCTCCTCGCTCCCCCTCCTGCTCCGGGGGTTTCTTCCGGGCCTTCTCCTCCTTCTCCACCGCCAGCTGGCGCTGCGTTCGGCGCCGCGTGCGCCTCGCCCATGTTCGCCCTGTCGAAGCGGGCGTCACGCCGCGGCATCGGCTCCGGCCGCCTTCCGGGCCTCCTCGTCGCGCCTCTGCCGCTCCCTCCCGTGGCGTCTCGCCACCTCCGTCCGTGGCGTCGCCGCCGCTCCGCTCGCGTCCGGCCTCCTCCTCGTCGCGTCGGTCCGGCTGTTCCTGCGTCTCGCCGCTGCTCCACAACACCTCGCCCGTCGCGCGTTCTGACACCTTCGATCCTGCCGGCTGCCGGCGTCTCCCTCGGCCGTCCTGTGGCGTCGACCGCCCCTCTGTGGCTGCAGTCGGGGACTCACTCCCGCAGAGTCCACCGTTCGCCACGCGAGGCTCCGCCCGTCGCTGGCGGTGGTCCTCGGCCTGAGCTGCCCCCACGCAGTTGGCCTGCTCCTTCAAATAACGGTGAAGCAATTTTTGTGCCATTTTTTTTTTTAAGTCAAAATTTCGTTGTGTGGTTTTTAAAATCCTCGAATTTGTCGCTGGAACGATCACGTGAGAATGATCGCCCGATCAAACCACTGCTGCCGCCGTACCCACGCCGCCTTTCTCACCGTTCCCTCGTACGGTACCTTCGCTCTCTGGCTCTCGCGGGATCCCGTTGGTTTCGGGCCTCCAGCTCTTCGCCGCGTTAACCCCCTCCTAGGGCTATCGGGGTTCTTTTCCCCCTTCGAGTTTTCCGGCCTCCCTCATATATTTCATAAAAATAAATTTTATTTTATTTATTATATATATATTTTTTTTTATATCCTCGGCCATAAATAAATTGTATTTTATTTACTTATTTTTATTTTTTTTATTTTTATATATACCCTCGCCCATAAATAAATTTTATTTTATTTATTTATTTAATTTTCTATTTTTATTTTTTTTATATATAAACATTTTCCTTTTTTTTTATATATAGCCTCGGCCCTCGGCGTCCACCCTCCTTCCCCCCTCTGGTCAACCCCTCCCCTCAGCCCAGGTAAGTGCTACGGATTCCTTTTTTTTTTAATTGTCTCCCTATTTCATATTTCTCCTGCTTTTCAGATCATCCTGTGTCCTTGCCCCGCGGTGCCACTCGCCATGTGTGCCCGCGACTAACAATCCCTCAACCTTTTCGCCCGGCTGCACCATGGCGACCGGCCCCGGCTGGTCCCCTCCTTCACGTCTTCGGTTCGGCTTCTGGCGTGACCTCTGCCTCGTGCAGCTACCTCGGACCGGGTCGTCCGACTCCTCGCCCGTCAGCAGCACACGGGTAGGGCCGTCTGCCCGGCCGAACCCGACGGTCGTAGGATACTCCGGATCCTTGGGCCCCAGGACCAGGACATCTCCCCCTCCTATTCTCCCGATCCGACCACCCCCCGGACCAAGATCGGATCTTGAGAGGAAGGGTTGGTGGCCAACGCCTACGTAACCAGGTATGTTTTCTCTCTTTCCGTTCACCGTATTTATATCTCATATGAATCCTCTCTCTTCCTCAGATGATGACCTTCGAGGAATCATGCCGCTTCACCAGTTCCTTTATTATTAAGACTGTTTTCTTTTATTTGAGCCCTCAGCTTCTCTGCCACAATATGACTATCTTTATACATCCTGTATCATTGTATATTTACTTTTTAGTAACTTTGTGTCTGTTTTCTATTATTTGTAATAAACGGAATGTATGTAAATTTGCCAGTGTTTTTCCCCGCCGGCTGCGTGACCCCATTTGGAGCCGGCGCTCATGCCCACCTTCCGTGACATATTTTACTAATTCCCTTCGGAACTATCATTGTGGTCTTCGTCTTCGCGACGACAGATCGGCTCACCTGCTCTTCCTCGGCCTGGGTGTAGTTTGTTGTGTAGGTGTAGAGGCTTGCAGTTGTTCGTCCTCTTTTTCACCTTCAGCCCTCACTTGGACACCTCCTCTGTTTGTGGCTTTCAGATCACCGATGTACCGTCCGTGTATGCTGATCGCTGTCTCTCCTCAGCTTGCATATCACTGGTGACACGAAGTCGATGATCTGGTATGGTCCCGCATACCTTGGTGCCAATTTTGCCGCGAATCCTTCGGCCGCGTTCGATAGGTGGTGCTGCTGCTTGCCCCAAACCACTTCGCCAATCTTCGGCGTCCAGGGCCTCCTTCGCAAGTTGTAATACCTTGCTTGATCCTGGACAGCCCTTTCTAAATTCCTCCTTACCAGCTGAAACAGCTCCCGCAGTTTGTTTGCGTTTTCGTCGGGGTAGTTGGCTCTTGCCCCGTGCCGAGCGTTTCCTCGTCATACAAAGCCTTCGGCAGTCTGGGCTCCTTCCGCCGGACTATAAACGCCGGGGCGTATCCCGTCGATTCTGTGACCCCCAGAGTTTACGGCCAGCATCAATTCCGGCCACTTCTCGTCCCAGCATCTCTGGTCTGCTTCGGTGAACTGCGCGATCATTGTCTTTACCGTCCGATTCGCGCGCTCCGTCGGGTTTTCCTGTGGCGTGTAGGGGAGCCGTGAACTGATGCCGCACCCCATCTGCTCGAGAAACCTCTTAAACGCCCGGCTCGTGAATTGCACCCCGTTGTCGGGATCATCACCTTGGGCACTCCGAACGGGCTAAAATGCGTTCCCTGAACGCCTTTTATTAGATGCCTCCGTGGTGGCCTTTCTAAGTGGCACCAATTCGGTCCACTTCGAGAAGCGATCCACCAACACTAGCAGCATGGCGTTCCCATGCTTTGACCGAGCAGTGGTCCGACGAAATCCGCGCACACTGTTGCCCATGGTTCTTCCGGTACCTGGGTGAGCATCTTTCCGGCCGCCTGTAGTTGACTAGGCTTGAACCGGAGGCACGTCTCACACTTTCGGGCGTATGCCCTTACATCCCGGTGAATTCCTGGCCAATAGTATCGGGCGGCTATCCTCGTCATAGTCTTCTTGCCGCCTGCGTGACCAGCCTCCGGCGAGTCATGATTCTCCTTCATGACTCGTTCACGAAGGTCTTTGAGCACGCACAGCTTCCACGCCGCTACTTCTTCGTCGCCAGCTCTGTTCGGTATATGCCGGTACACCCCGCCAATTTCCTCCACGTAGTCCGGGAATTTTTCCGGTTCCCTCCTCATTTTCTCCTTTAATTTTTATTATCCATCCGCACGGCCCTCCTGGACCCGCGGCGATATTCTCCTCCCGTCAACTCGCAAACACCGCTCCTCCATGGGCTGGCGAGATAGCGCATCGGCCACGATGTTGAGCTGCCCCTTTCCTGTACGCTATCTCGAAGTCGTATTGCTGCAACTCAATGCCCATCTGGCGATCCTTCCTGTCGGGCTTTCGATACTGTTCAACCACTTCCATGCCATGTGGTCGGTGACAACCTTGAAGTGGTATCCCTCCAGGTATGGCTTGAGCTTCCTCACGGCCCACACTATGGCCAAACATTCCTTCTCCGTGGCTGAATAATTCTTCTCCGCCCCGTTCAGGTTCGGCTGGCGTAGGAAATTACCATTTCTCCTTTCTCCGTCTCTTGCGTAAGGATTGCCCCAAACCATAGTCACTGGCGTCCGTCTGCAGCACGAATTTCTTTGAGAAATCGGGGGCACGCCAGCACGGGGTCCGCCACCAGCCTACTTTTTACAGCCTCAAATACCTGCTGCTGCTCGGGCGCCCACTCCCACTTCGCCTTTTCCTTTAGTAAGGCGCTGAGTGGTTGCACCATCGTGGCAAACCCCGGCACGAAACGCCGGTACCACGAGGCAACGCCAAGTACTGGCGCAGTTCTTTCACATTTGCGGGTGGCAGGCTCCGCAATTGCGGCCACCTTCTCTGGGTCGGTGCATATCCCTCTCCTGTCACCAAATGACCCAGATACCGCAACTCCCTTCGAAAGAATTGGCACTTCTCCACGTTCAGCCTCAAATTGGCCTGTTTTAATCGCCTGAATACCTCCTCTAGGTTTCGTTGATGCTCCTCCTTGGTGCGGCCAATTACTATAATGTCGTCTTGATACGCGAAGGCGTGCGGCATCATCTCTGGACCGATCACCTGGTCCAGCGCCCTTTTGAAACGTGGCTGACGCTGAGTGTAGGCCAAACGGCATCACCATCCACTGGAACAGACCCTTGCCTGGCACCGTGAACGCTGTGTATTTTCGGCTGTCTGTTTCCAGTGGGATCTGCCAGTACCCGTCCTTCAGGTCCAAGCTGCTGATGAAACGCGCTTCTCTCAGCTGGTCCAGAATGTAGTCGATTCGCGGCATGGGGTATGCGTCCTTGATGGACTTCGAGTTAATTTGTCGAAAGTCAACGCACAACCTCCACTGCCGGTCTTCTTTTTAACCATCACGATGGGGAGCTATACGGGCTCTTCGAGTGCTCGATACACCCCCCTTCTCCAGTAGCTCGTCCACCTTCTGGTTGATCTCAGCCTGCATCTTCGGGTTTTCGGGTAGTATCGCTGTTTAATCGGTGCAGCATCACTCATCGTGATTGTATGCACCGCCACATGCGACACTCCTTTAACCTTTTAAATTCTTCTAATTCCTTGGCCAAGAATTCCTTGACTGACTCTTCCTCAGACCAACCACCACCCACGCCTGCTTCTGACTCCTCTGTGGTCTCCAGGATTGCCACCGATAGCCTTTCCTCCAACCGCTCATTTCGCCGACGTTTCGCAGGGATCACGACCCTGTGCCCCGCACATGTCACCTCTGCTCCGACTGCGGTGATGAAGTTCCATCCCAGGACCAGCGAATCGATGACTCCGGGTAGAACGAGAAGAGTCATCGGCACTTTCCGGTGTCCGAAGGCCAGCTCCACTTCGAGTTGGGTGGTTATGGCCTGACTGCGTCCGTCAGCCAGCCGTACTTTCTTCCGGACCCTCTCATTTGGCCCTCCGCACGAAGCTGCAATGCCAGCTCGCAGCTGACAAAGCTGCTTGTGGCCCCTGTGTCGACCGTGGCCTTCCATTCTTTTCCCGCGATCCCCACCACGGCCGACAACTGATCCTCCTCCGCGGTGAGTCCACCGATTAGTTTTCGGGCCTCATCCCCTGCGACCCCCGGCACGGCCCTTCTCGGCGTGGGTCGCGAGGCGTTTTCCCGCTTTTCGGCAGCACTGCCATGTGGCCACGCCAACCTTTCCGCACATCCAGCAGAAAGTTAGCGGTCGCCCTTGGCATGCCCAGTGCTCGTCGCTCCCACACCGACGACACGCTTGGGAGGGATTCTTCACGAATCCCCCTTCCACATTGGAATGCGTCTGGCCGTCGGCCATTGGCTTTGACGAGTTACTGTCCTGCCGAACGCCGCGGTTTGGCTCATCCTGGCAGCGCCGACACACCTCTGCCGCGGTCGATTTCGTGAATGGGTTGGATGCCCTCGCTCGCCCCACTGGACTTTCCCTCTGGAATTCCGCGCGATCCTTTTCCAGGGCCTCGAATTCATCGGCCAGCGCCATCATGTGGTCAGGTCTCTGCATCTGTGTGGTCTGATGAAAATCCGCAAATCCGGCATGCTGTTGTCGCGGATGAGTTCCAGCTGCTCCTCTGGCGTGCATTTGAGGGGTCGCATGAGGGTCTGCATTTCCACCATGTAGTCCTTGAACGACTCTCCCCCACCCCTGGTCTCGGTCCATACCATACATGTCCGCCGACCACTCGACCTGCTCCAAAAACTCCAACGGTTTCGCCGTTCCATCAAAACGGAAAGACCATTCCCTCACCTGCTTTGCCACGTTGGCATAGTTCAGGCGAGGCGGCCTCCCCTGACTGCGCTTCAGGCACCTCCCGTTCCTCCTCGGGTCGGTTCCTCCACGCCTCTCGGCCTGCCGGCGCCGTCCCACTTGCCCGGCCTACGCTCGCTGGCCGCGGCCTACTGGGTCCCGGCCTGAGCGAGTGACTCATTTCGGGGATTGCCAAGCTCGTATTACACCGTATTCTTCAACAAATGATTGTTTGCAATTACAGATACAAGGACAAATATATCATTTGCATGGTTCAATGGTGCCAACACCAGATGAACCGCATCAATTTCTGCAAATATATTTAATTTCGTCGATGGTGTATCAACTGAATGTGCGGTGCAATATACAGGGAACACAATAGTTAAAGAGACGAATTATTGAACAGTTGCAAGTATTTTTTTACCCTAATAATGCTGTGGTTAAAAGTTCAAAACAGCATTGGAACGAATGCCATCGGAGCTGCTCCGCTAAATAAAAAGAATAATAAGAATAACAGAACAATATGTGTGGATGATTACAAGCTCTTATAGTCTCTGAGATCCAGGCGTTCATTTGTACGAAAAACCAAATCGACTCGTTTTTGTGTGAGTGCGAGCGAGAGGTAGCCAAGTTTTTTCGAATGTTTTTCTCTATTGTGGCTATATTAATGATCCGATCCGATGCAGATTTTGGCACCTGATAGATATGGTCTTTCTCTATGATACTGCATTTTAGTTTTTGTTATATTCAAAATTGTGGACGCCACAGATGTGCGCCCTTTGTGGGGGCGGAAGTGGGCGGGGCGAAATTTTGAAACACTTTTCTAGGAGTGAGATTTCACATCAGTGTGGAAACAAAATTTGGTTTAGCTCTGGTCTAGCTCTTATAGCGTCCGAGCAATGGGCGATAAACAACACGGACGGACAGACGGACAGACGGACGGACGGACGGACAGACATGGCTTTAGCGACTCGGCTATTGATGCTGATCAAGAATATATATACTTTATAGGGTCGGAAATGATTCCTTCTCTATGTTACACACATCCACTTTTACCAAAAATACAATATACCCTTTTAGTATGGGTATACAAGAAAAAAATTATTAATTAAAACATACATTGGCGCACTCCGAGTGCAAGTACATACACACACACCTACATTAATATAGCTCCAAGTGCACTCCATCCACAATCTACCCCAATAAAATACACATTGGCACACTCCGAGTGCAAGTACATACACACACACTTACATTAATGCAGAACGGCAAGAGCTAAGCCTAGGCATTGGGAGGCCATTCATAGTCTCAGACTTGATGGATATTCTACTTAGCTCGCAAAACAACTTTTTTGCAATAAGCAACTTAGGTGCAGAGATAATCAAATCCTTGCGTCGCGCTGAAAGACTGCGCAACCAGAATTCAAACTCTAGATGAGATCTAGATGAGGCTTTTCATGCCATCTCCCCCGAAGAAGTAATACCTAACGGTTAGTGCCTCGGGAGGGATATACGGAGAGTAGGGTCAGGTTTTAGTGGGTGAAAGTCCCACACTATTCGGCTTTCAATGCTTTCCCCCCTATACAAAAAAAAAAAAAAAAAAAAAAACACTTACATTAATATATCTCCAAGTGCATTCCATCCACGACCTACCCCAATAAAATATACATTGGCACACTCCAGGAGCAAGCACATGCATACACATATGAACATATATACACATTCCAGCAACAAAAAATTTATCCATCCATCTACATATCTACATGTGTTTTCCTAATGAAATATTTAAACATTTATTTCCATAGTTGTCTCCCAACTATATACATACATACGCCCATCCAGCAAATACCAAATCCCGGAATTAAATACCGCATTCCACCATTCCGCGCAAGTGCCATATTTAAAAGAAAGTCCGCGATTAAGTGCAATTCATGCCCTCTAGCCACTTTTCTCGATCGCTACATCACCTCCAACATTCTCCAGATTGCAAATAAATTACTCGCGACCAAGGCACGGCGCATTCTCATTAATTATTTGACAATTTAAATCGCCAATTGGTATATTGTGTTTCGGTTTTCGTTTTTGTTTTTGGTCCGTGAATTAGAGGTGGACAAATTCAAAAACTATCGGCATCCGAACCTTGCGTCCACCAGAATAGGAAAAAATAAATAACTAAATTTTTTTGATCAAGTAGATCAATAACTAAACTAATTCATCCACTTCCCAAAAAATTTCCAACTTTTTTTTTGTTTCGCAAACAAGAAAAAACTTTTTTTTTTTTGATAAGAAATCATTGTTTGTTTTTTTTCTGTGTGGTGTCCGTGTCATTTCTTCCTTCCATCCGCCAATAACCCGTTTCGGCTCACGATTGCGTCAAGGGGTAAACAGAGAAGTATCGCACCAACAATAGTTGCAAAATATTGAAACCACCAGTGTGACCGTTCCTCTCCTCAGCTCTGCTCAATATAAGGTCACTCATTGTTTGAGATTTCTCACCTACAGGTGATCTCAAACAATCCGATTCGATCCGTTTATTGCCTTCCAGCTAGCTCGAGGCCTTTTGTCTGCCAGTCCGTAGTTGGGTTACAGGTCCGGAAGTGTCGGAAGTGACGGTTTTCCGAATCAATCCTACTCAGACAAGACTTCAGTCCCTGACAGACTTCCAAAAAAAAACATCCGATTTTCTTCTTGACGCCCATCCAAGTTGCAGAGGCAGAAACAGTCGTGCCCCAATCTGGAGGGGGCGAAGAAGAGGAGGTTAGGCGCCTTTCACGTTTGATGGTATTAGTAGAGGAAAAATATAAACAATTTTTCACTCAACTTTTCTGTTCGAGCGGCTGGAGATTTTACAGAACAGCTGATCGGCAGAGTTGCTATTACAACGGAGGTATCGGAAAGCAGATGATCGACGCAAGGTTGCTACACGCAAGGTTGCCAGATTGGTGGATCCGGTGAACCGGTTATCAAAACCCTAACCGATCGCACATAACGGAAAGTATGGAGGAGGAGGAAAAGATGGCTTTGAGAGGAGATCGAGCCTGCAGCGCTCCCCACCGCAGTGGCAAACGCCCAGGGGCATATGGCCAAGAGAGCAGCCAGCGGAGAAAAGGGACACACCCAGTCCTTCAGACTGGATTCTCTCTAAAGGAATCCCTACATATGAGGCAGCAGCCGATGCTCACGGTGTCAGCCCCGGCGGAGGCCCCAGTCAACCCGTTTGACTTCAGCAGTGCCACCCGCGAGAAGAGCGCTTTAGGGGTAGAGGAAGTGGAGGACCTTCGCTCTACTCTGGTGAGCCTGGTGGAGAAATCGACAGAATTGTCGAAAATGTTGAGGGACGCTCGGTACCTCAACAAGGACATGAAGGAGCTGGCGCAAAAGTGGTTAGGCTGCAGAAGTCGGCCCTTTTTAGCTTCGACTCGAACGCCCAGAGGAAGGAGCGTGCTGAGCACAAGGACCAGCAGACCCAGTGCTCCCCTCAACAAACCGGAGGAAAAAAGACCCCCGCTACGTCCGCTAGGAACAGGCCAAAGCGAAAAAGGACCAGGAGGAGACCCCCACAGCAGCCTCACCAAGGTCGACGGATTGAGACAAAGGAGGAAATTCTTCCAGCAATCGAGTGGACGGAAGTGAAGGGCAGAACACACAATCGACAGGTGCGACCGCGAGCAGATGCCATTATAATCGAGCCAAAAGATAAGATGACGTACGCGGAAATATTAAACCTGGTCACCCGGAGCCAGGACGAAAAATTGAGGATGGTTGGAGAGGCGTCCGCAGGGTGAAGTGCACCGCCAAAGGAGCACTCTTGCTGGACCTAAATGGCGCTACCCTGGAGACAACGCAGCAGCTAAGAGACAGCATCAGCTCTGTCCTGCAAGGGAAGGTGGAGGCGCGAGCTCTCACCCAGCAGACGAGGCTTGAAGTGGTAGATCTGGATGAGATGGCCACAGCAAATGATCTTAAGCAGGCATTTCAGGAGCAGCTCGGCGCCACGCTGGATGAAGCAGCCATAAAAAGTATGCGTCCAGCGTATGGTGGCACGCAACGCGCCATTATCAGCATCTCTGCGATCGAGGCAAGAAACGATTCTGGCCGTTGGGAAGGTTAAGGTGGCGTGGTCTGTGTGCAGGATAAGGGAGCGTAATTTGCCATTGAAATGCTTCAAGTGCCTGGAGCTGGGGCACATCGCAGCGAATTGTGTCAGTACAGTGGACAGAAGCGGATGGTGCTTCCGTTGCGGTGCTGAAGATCACAAAATCCGCGACTGCCGTAAGGAGGCAAAATGCTTCTATTGCGCTGGAAAAGGAAGCCGCACAACCACGCTGCTGGAAGCCAGAGGTGGCCCATGACAGCCAAGGAGAGCAAGAAAGCCAACCAGCATGTTTAGGTTTTACCAGCTCAACCTAAACCATTGCGAGGCAGCAAGCGATTTGCTCACTCAGGCGGTGCGGGAGCAAAGGTCGGATGTCGCCATCATCAGCGAGCCATACCGATCCCCAGCAGACGGATGTTGGGTCGATAGCTCGTCGGGGAAATCAGCGATCTGGTCCTGTGGCAGACCATGTATACGGCCGACATCATGCGTAGCGTATAGACACTTTGTGCGGGCCAAACTGGTGAGTCTGTGGGTGTATAGTTGCTACCTCCCACCAAGCTTGAGTCGCCATAGCTTCGCAGCAGCCTTAGACGAGCTGGTGGACGATGCCAGAGACCGCAAGCCTGTCGTAATTGCGGGAGATTTCAATGCGTGGGCCCAGGAGTGGGGCAGCGATATCTCCAAAACCAGCAGCTCGGACGCAATAGCGAAGGGTCAGACCCCTCCTGGAGGCCTTCGCGACGCTCGACGTGGTTTTGCTGAACCAAGGACCTCACGTTCGTCACGAGCTCCCTTTCCCCCTTGGCCAGATGGAGTCTGTGTAATCAGTACACTACCAGCGACCACGAGGCTCTGGTGTTCTCGATAGGCGGCGGACTTGGACGAACACAGAACCAGACAGCACAGAGGCTAGCCTACAAAGGGGAGACGCTTCGCATTCCAGACTTTCTGGAGTCGATGGGCGGTGTGACCTTGGAAGGCTCGGCGCAGAAGATGGCCAACCAGCTCTCAGACCAGCTTCTGCTCGCATGCGACGCAAGCATGATCCGAAGGAGGAAGTTCGGGGGCACGCAGCTAGGTCGGCTATTGGTGGAGCGGCGAGATAGCTGAGGCGAGGCGCTCTTGCCTGTCGGCCAGAAGGCGTTACCAGAGAGCACGCAGACGGAGTGACAGCGACTGGTCGGGCTTACACGTAGCGTATGGAGCGGCCAGGAAAACGCTGAAGACAGCCATCAAGAGGAGCAAGCGGGAGTGCTTCTTGCAGCTGTGCGACGCAGCCGAGCATGACCCATGGGGAAGAGCATACAAAATGGTGACGAAGCGATTACACGCCAGTAACGCAGAAGCGCCGTCGGTCCCAGATCAACTCCGGGTTATCGTCGAAGCGCTGTTTCCTACTTGCACCAGCAACCACACGCAAGGAGTCGACGCGCTCCAGCCGCCACACGAGGTGGAGCCAGTGACGACCGAGGAGCTACTGTCAGCAGCGAGGAAGATGAAGCCAAATAAGGCTCCTGGCCCGGATAGGAATCCCCAACAGGGCAGTAAAGCTGGCGATCTCGTTTGCGCGTTTACTCAATGCCTACGCGAAGGAGTTTTCCCAAGGCAGTGGAAGACCCAGCACCTAGTGCTCATCCCAAAACCCGGAAAGCCACCAGACGACCCTTCCTCATATCGACCGATATGTCTGATCGACGGATTGGGGAAGACTTTGGAGCAGATTATCTGCTCAAGGCTGGAGAGCGCGCTTGAAGAGTCGGGGAGGCATTTCAGAGAACCAGTTCGGCTTCCGGAAAGGGGTATCGACGGTGGACGCCATAGGCAGGGGTGGTCCGCATCGCATCCGAGGCCGTAGAAGGAACACGCTGGAAGGGTGGCAAGAAACTCCTTCTTGTCACCCTGGACATCAGGAATGCCTTCAAATCGGTGAAGTGGGGAGTGCATAACGGACGCGCTGAGCCAGAAGGGCATCCCTCCATACCTCAGGGCGATGGCTAGAAGCTATTTTGAGGACAGGATCCTCAAGTACGACACGGCGAGGGGGCTCAATCCAACCCCATCTCGGGAGGAGTTCCCCAAGGCTCGGTGATGGGCCCTCTACTGTGGAACGTGGCATATGATGGAGTTATGCGGATTCCACTTCCAGCCGGCTGCCATATGACCTGCTACGCTGACGACGTGGAACTCTCAGTGGTGGCCAAACACCTGCATGAGGCGGAAGATGTCTGCAACACGGCCATACGGTTGATAGCAGATTGGCTTCTGACTGCGGGGCTGGAGTTAGCGGCGCACAAAACGGAGGCAGTCCTGGTCAGCAGCCGTTCGATCGTGGAGACAGCGCACCTCAGGATTGGAGATCAGACGATAGCGTGGAAGCGAGCCATCAGCTACCTCGGGGTGATGCTAGACACCAGACTCTGCTTCCGGGAGCACTTAAGCTATGTTCAGGAGAAAGCGGCAAACACGTGCCAAGCCCTTTGCAGAATATTGCCAAACACACGTAGACCTAAGCAGGAGAGGAAGCTGCTGCTGACCAGCGTTGTCAGGTCAGCCATCACCTACGCGGCAGCAGTATGGGCGGACGGCATCAACGACGCCAGCTACGCCAGGGGCGTAAAGTCGGTGCACCGTTTATGTGCGCTGCGAATATGCAGTGGATTTAGGACGCTATCTGATGACGCGGCGCTAGTCATAGCAGGAATACTTCCAATCGATCTGGCCATTAAGGAAGAGAAAAGCATCGCAGAAGCCACCCGTGAAGGCGTTGAACGGAAGGAGGCGCGAAGTCAGGCAAGAGAGGAGAGCCTCAGAGTGTGGCAGACTCGCTGGGACACGTCAGCAAACGGCCGGTGGACTCACCGTCTCATCCCAGATGTGGGAATCTGAGCCAGTAGGAGGCACGGCGCATTAAATTTCTACACAACGCAGCTTCTCAGTGGACACGGCTGCTTCAGCCAGTACCTCTGCAGGTTTGGTCACGATGACTCACCACACTGTAGGTGGTGCGGCAGTACTACGGAGGATGCTGAGCACATTCTATTTGTATGTGGGCGCTTCGAGAGCATCAGGAGCGAGCTGTGGAGTGTCGCTGGTAGGCAACTGTCTCCCAGAAACCTGGTGGAAGCCATGATGTCGGACGATACGATATGGGCGTCAGCGAACCATTTCGCCGCCATCTCGATGAAAGAGCTCCGTAGATGCGAGCGTCTTAGAAGGGAGACATAGGAGGAAACATCGTCCCTGCGAAGCAATGCTTCGCGGCCGTACCGCAGGGACAAGGATCTTTCTACGGCTCTCCAAGACTAACTAATTTAACTTATATTACTTAGTAAGCTAGCTGTTAATATATGCGTAATAAAGAAAAAAAAAACAAAAACAAAAAAAACATATGAACACATTCCAGCAACAAAAAATTTATCCATCCATCTACATGTGTTTTCCTAATTAAATATATATACATTTATTTGCATAGTTGGCTCCCAACTATATGCATACATACACCCATCCACCAAAATCCCGGAATTAAATACCGCATTCCACCATTCCGCGCAAGTGCCATATTTAACAGAAAATCCGCGATTAAGTGCAATTCATGCCCTCTAGCCACTTTTCTCGATCGCTACATCACCTCCAACATTCTCCAGATTGCAAATAAATTACTCGCGAGGCACGGCGCATTCTCATTAATTATTGGACAATTTAAATCGCCAATTGGTATATTGTGTTTCGGTTTTCGTTTTTGTTTTTGGTCCGTGAATTAGAGGTGGCCAAATACAAAACTATCGGCATCCGAACCTTGCGTCCACCCGAATAGGAAAAAATAAATAACTAATTTTATTGATCAAGTAGATCAATAACTAAACTAATTCATCCACTTCCCAAAAATTTCCAAGCTTTTTTTGTTTCGCAAACAAGAAAAATATATTTTTTTTGTTTTTGATAAGAAATCATTGTTTGTTTTTTTTCTGTGTGGTGTCCGTGTCATTTCTTCCTTCCATCCGCCAATAACCCGTTTCAGCTCACGATTGCGTCAAGGGGTAAACAGAGAAGTATCGCACCAACAATAGTTGCAAAATATTGCCACCACCAGTGTGACCGTTCCTCTCCTCAGCTCTGCTCAATATAAGGTCACTCATTGTTTGAGATTTCTCACCTACAGGTGATCTCAAACAATCCGAGTCAATCCGTTTATTGCCTTCCAGCTAGCTCGAGGCCTTTTGTCTGCCAGTCCGTAGTTGGGTTACAGGTCCGGAAGTGTCAGAAGTGACGGTTTTCCGAA
Organism: Drosophila bifasciata; assembly: GCA_009664405.1. Taxonomy (NCBI): domain Eukaryota; kingdom Metazoa; phylum Arthropoda; class Insecta; order Diptera; family Drosophilidae; genus Drosophila; species Drosophila bifasciata. The sequence continues at coordinate 20,036,600 of CM019043.1, forward strand.
TCAATCCTACTCAGAGAAGACTTCAGTCCCTGACAGACTTAAAAAAAAACAACCGATTTTCTTTGCGTGGGTGACTTCGAATTATGCCAATAGGCTACAAGGACGGAAACAACTTTTGCCTGTGACCTCGTCCGCCTCCGGAACTACTCCGACACAGCCAATCAAGGATCACTCCGAGAGCAGCCAGTAGCAGCCCTGCTGCAAGGACAAAATCGGTCCTATTTCCGTCTCCGGTCACCCTTAAGGTTCCAGTGGTGACTAAACAAGATCCGAAAGGCTTTGTCACTAGCCCCGTCAGCTCTCGCCACTTCACCACTATGGCTCAATCTGTCGCTCAGACCAACTTTGTCGCCGCCATTGGCCGACTAGCCCACCTGTCCGAGGTCCGCCGAGGCGAAATCCTCAGCATGTGGACGGACGTCGAGGCCGAATACAAGGCCTGCTCCGCGGTAATGGCTGACGAGGATCCAGAAATCCAAGCGGACATCCGGGCAACATACGGCGATTGCAATGGGGTATTTGAGCAGTGTCTCAGTGATCTCAATGCCCAGCTGGCCCCCTCCGCAGTCCTTCCTCCTGCACAGCCAGTCCAACAGGACGGCTGTCACCTGCCTCCCGTCAATATTGAGGTTTCCTCAAGGGACTACGTCCGCTGGCCCACATTCCGGGATCTGTTCACTGCGGTCGTGATAAATAATCCAAAATTATCTCCGGTAGAGAAATTATACTACCTCACCTCAGACGACCAGGGGCAATCCAAAGGCCATTGTAGAAAAATCCCCACTCACAAATGACGGTTTCGAATCCGCCTGGTTGGCTCTCCACAGCCGATATGGCTTCTGGTGACCAACAAAATTAACATCGTCCTCTTCTTGCCCCCGCGTAACTTCCGAGTGCAGTTGTGCTTTGAAGGAAAGTACGATGCAGGAAGTCCTAAATGCGCTAGCGGTCTCCAACTTTTGCACGGACAACTGGGATAGTCTGCTTGTGGCCATCTGCGCTTCAAAATTGCCGAAATTAAGCCGCTCCTTGCGGGAAGCGTCCGTGACGGACAAAAAGGAAGTGCCGCCTTGGAAGGAAATCGACTCCTTCCTCACTCAGCGCTATTTGACGCTTGAGGCTATTGAGAGCAACCCTTCCACCTCACGAGACGCTACGACTCCGCCTCCCGCCAAAGGCAGTCAGAATCCGCCATCCTCCCGAATCCACTCCACTCCGTTCCGTTCCCAGGGCAGTCCTGTTCCAAGGACGTCGCACTCGTTCCATAACAGCGTGGATCCTAGCAAGAGCAGGTGTGATCTCTGTTCCAAAGAGAATCACCCAATCCGACTCTGACCTCATTTCCTGCAAATGAGCGTTAACGCCCGCTCCAAATGCATAAAGCAAAGGCAGCTCTGCTTAAATTGCTTCGCAAAGGGCCACATGCTTCGAGAGTGCCAAAGCTGCCACAATTGCAACACTTGTGGAGGACGACACCACACGCTTTTGCATCGTGTCAACCCAGTTTCCAGCGAGTCACATTCCACATCCGTGCCCGATTCCACAGCCTGGCCAGACGTCGATCGACCAGTACCTTCCGCAGAAAATTCTAGTTCTTCCGCACATCCGAACGTTCGGACTATTTCGCCTCCGGCACAAGCTCTGTCCTTCTAGCCACCTGGGGAAAAATTTCCGCGCCCGCGCTCTGATCGACTCGGGCTCCGAGGCAACATTCATTACGGAACGCCTTTTCGACACGATTCAATTGCCATTTGAACGTATTCTGACACAGGTCTCCAGTCTGAATCAGACAGTATCCGCTCAGTCCGAGAAGCTCTGTCATATTTCCATTCGCTCTCCAACGAGGCCGGGTTTGCAATTGAACGTCACAGCCTATGTTATCCTGGAAATGACAAAGAATCTTCCATCGCATCCGATCTCGCTAAGTTTATTGGAAGACTTGCCGAGTCTTCCATTTGCGGATCCTACATTCTTCGAGAGCTCACCAATCGATGTCCTGATTGGAGCCGATGTCCTACCATCCGTAATTTCAAGTGGCTTACAGCCCAACATATGTGGTTCCCTTCTCGGACAGGAAACCATTTTCGGTTGGGTGCTCACGGGTCCCGTGTCCTATACGGCGAGACATCAAATTGCATCGTTTTCGAGTCAGGTTTCCAGAGTACCTATCAAAGGGCCTGAAGACCCAAATTCCGACTCCGAAGTCAATCGGCTCCGAGACCGTCACAATTGTCAAACGGGTCCCCGTGGTGACCCGCAGGAAAGGTTCCCAAAATACTCCACCACCGGGGACGAATTCAAGACCGAGCTTGAATATTAATTCGACCACACAAGGCTTTATAAGAGCTTGTGACCAGAAAGCTTCATCCAGTTGCCTAAGTGCTCCTTTAATGCTTCACTACTAATGCTTCATCAACATTTTTATTTCGTCCTAGCCACGTACATCCAGACAAGGCTCCTCACGCACCCGCACGTTCCCGTTCAACCTGCAGATCGGATCGCACATGTTCTCGAGGTAACAGTTCCTACCAATGCCGAGAGTGCAAGGGAATCCATCCCTTACGGAGTTGCCGCCAATTTATCCGCTTGAGCGTCGAGCAGAGGCTCCGAGCCGTCATAGTACACAAGTACTGCTCGAACTTCCTGGCTCACGAACACTCGGATAAGGACTGCCGCAGTGGGGACCTGTGCAAGGTGTGTCATCGCAACCACCACACGCTACTCCACACGCCTGGGTGTTGGCACCCAGCCGGCTCTTTTTCGGCACCGTCGCTTCCATCTTAAGCTTCCAAATTATCCAACCTGGCAATCTCGCCCACGAAGACGGATCGGCTCTGGTCATATCTGTGGGCATTCCAGCCACACTTCACTGTTAGCAGTCCAGCTACACAAGCGGTTGCCTTCGCTCTCGCTCTCATACTTAAGAGCATTTTTCCCCCCGGCGACGCTCTCTCGCGCTTGATCTCACCACGGGTACGCTCCCGCCCACGATCACGCTCCAGCTCTCGCTGCCGACAGCCCTCGGCAGCTTGAGCGCAACTCCTATTCATGTACGCTCTTACACCCAAAGCGACACGGTCATCTTTCGCACGCGACATACATATTGTATATAAAATATAATAACCTGGAACCATACAGATTGACGACTTGGCTTTCATTCGGACTTGAAAATTCTTACGACCTTTCGGGATTCTGAACTGTCCTTCGAGCCGGATTCCTTTGCCTTCCCCTACAAGGCAAAAGTCTCCAGCATTCGAGCACAGCATCGCCTTCACCACAGGAGAGAACCAAGATAAGTACGCTTGCTTTTACCACAAATCGGCTCCATTCGCGGTTTGTGTTCCAAAATTCCGTAAGTCCGAGTTCCGCGACAGAAGTACATATATATATTCGTATATATCACATCATCTACATCACTTTCACAACAACACACGAACACTGCACGAGGCAGAGCGTGAGTGTGAGTGTGAGAGAATCAGTAGCGAATATCATCCCCATAAATGACTTACGTCGCACGGGGAGGGGGGAAATAATAATGATCCGATCTGATATTCCAAATTCGGGAATCTGGTAGATATGGTCATTTTCTACTATACTGAATTTTTTTTTTTTTCTATCTTCAAAATTGTGGATTTTCGTCTTTTTGTGGGGCGGAAGGGGCGGGGCGAAATTTTGAAATACACTTGTTCAGGTTTGGTATCACAGAAGTGTGGACAGAAAGTTTGGTTGCTCTAGCTCTTATATTCTCTGAGATCCAGGCATTCATTTTTACGAAAAACCAAATCGACTGGTTTTTGTGTGAGTGCGAAAGAGAGGGAGCGAAGTTTTTTTCGTATATTTTTCTCTATTGTGGCTATATTAATGATCGCTACATCACCTCCAACATTCTCCAGATTGCAAATAAATTACTCGCGACCAAGGCACGGCGCATTCTCATTAATTATTTGGCAATTTAAATCGCCAATTGGTATATTGTGTTTCGGTTTTCGTTATTGTTTTTGTTCCGTGAATTAGAGGTGGCCAAATTCAAAAACTATCGGCATCCGAACCTTGCGTAAACCCGAATAGGAACAAATCTATCTATATATATAAAGGAAAGTCATGTTAGTTAAAAAATTTATAACTCAAGAACGGCTGTACCAATATGCCTGAAAATTGGTGGGTAGGTAGCTTAGAGCCACAAAATTTATATAGGATACTGTACGTCAGTCCCTATAAAACTTGGTACAACAAAAAAGAAATCCTCGAATTCGTGCTTCTCAATCACATTGAGTCGACATGTATGTCAAAATAGATGTATGTCAGATATGTTTAACTTTCATTAGTTTGAACAAATCCAAACTAACTATTATTGTTAACTATTAACAAAAACGCATCAGACTTGGAATAACAAGACGCATCTCGAACAGCTAAGTAATTCTGTCCACTAATAAATGGTTGAAAAGTTGAGTTTTGAAATACAATTTTAGGGAAGTGAAGTTTATTTAACAATGTCGCGACCAAGACGATCGAATCTTTTCCCAACAAATCCGTATGGCAAGAAGGCTACGAAACAATGAAAATGAAAGGACTGAAGAAGAACAAGGGCAAATTGAGGCAGCCCGTGAAACGGCTCGGTTGACAATGCAAAATCGTCGAGCGAAGAACAGAGGTCAACAAATTGAAGTTTGAGTTTTGAAATAAAATTTTAGGTGAATTGAAGTGAAGTTTATTTAAAAATGCCGCGACCAAGACGATCGAATCTTTCCCAACAAAGCCGTATTGCAAGAAGGATACGAAACACTGCAAATGAAATGCCGCGACCAAGACGATGGAATCTTTTCCAACAAAGCCGTATTGCAAGAAGCTACGAAACACTGCAAATGAATGGACTGAAGAAGAACAAGAAATTGCACGTGAACAGCGCTGCGTTAGTATGGCTCGACTTCGTGCTTCTCGATGACAAGAGCAAATTGAGGCAGCCCGTGAAACGGCTCGGTTGGCAATCGAAAATCGTCGAGCGAACAACAGAGGTCAACAAATAGATAGAACAAGAGATTTTAATCGAGCAGCGTTCGATTGCAGCAATTATTAGAGCTTGCATCCTAGCGTTGGCATTGGGCAAATGAACGTTATTTGCGAGTATTGTGGTGCATTAAAGTTTTCTGGGGAAAAACTTGCCAGGGAATCCGTGCGAGAAAAGCATTTAAAAGAAAGAAGGAATGGGAGACGATCAACTGAAGTTGATCAACCGTTTGAGTCATAAACGGGAACGGGATATTGGGTATTTTATACCCTCCAATTATCTTAAAAATATATTTTTTAAACTTAGTATTATTCGGCTTACTTCTCACCCAAGCTAGCAAAATGTTTCACAGTGAAGCGTGACCGGGCCCGTCCAGTAAATAAATAAATTTATTGATCAAGTAGATCAATAACTAAACTAACTCATCCACGTCCGAAAATTTCCAAGATTTTTTTGTTTCGCAAACAAAAAAAAAAATTTTTTTTGATAAGAAATCATTGTTGTTTTTTTCTGTGTGGTGTTCGTGTCATTTCTTCCTTCCATCCGCCAATAACCCGTTTCCGCTCACGATTGTGAGTGTATCGGAACTACTCCGATACAGCCAATCTAGGCTCACTCCGAGAACAGCCAGTAGCAGCCCTGCTACAAGGACAAAATCGGTCCTATTTCCGTCTCCGGTCACCCTTAAGGTTCCAGCGGTGACTAAACAAGATCCGAAAGGCTTCGTCACTAGCCCCGTCAGCTCTCGGCACTTCACCACAATGGCTCAATCCGCCACCTCTGTCGCTCAGACCCAGTTGGTCGCCGCCATTGGCCGACTAGCCCACCTGTCCGAGGTCCGCCGAGGCGAAATCCTCAGCATGTGGACGGACGTCGAGGCCGAATACAAGGCCTGCTCCGCGGTAATGGCTGACGAGGATCCAGAAATCCAAGCGGACATCCGGGCAACATACGGCGATTGCAATGAGGTATTTGAGCAGTGTCTCAGTGATCTCAATGCCCAGCTGGCCCCCTCCGCAGTCCTTCCTCCTGCACAGCCAGTCCAACAGGGTGGTTGTCACCTGCCTCCCGTCAATATTGAGGTTTCCTCAAGGGGACTACGTCCGCTGGCCCACATTCCGGGATCTGTTCACTGCGGTCGTGATAAATAATCCAAAATTATCTCCGGTAGAGAAATTATACTACCTCACCTCAGAAGACCAGGGGCAATCCAAAGGCCATTGTAGAAAAATCCCCACTCACATATGACGGTTTCGAATCCGCCTGGTTGGCTCTCCACAGCCGATATGGCTTCTGCTGACCAACAAAATTAACATCGTCCTCTTCTTGGCCCGCGTTACTTCCGAGTGCAGTTGTGCTTTGAAGGAAAGTACGATGCAGGAAGTCCTAAATGCGCTAGCGGTCTCCAACTTTTGCACGGACAACTGGGATAGTCTGCTTGTGGACATCTGCGCTTCAAAATTGCCGAAATTAAGCCGCTCCTAGCGGGAAGCGTCCGTGACGGACAAAAGGAAGTGCCGCCTTGGAAGGAAATCGACTCCTTCCTCACTCTGCGCTATTTGACGCTTGAGGCTATTGAGAGAAACCCTTCCACCTCACGAGACGCTACGACTCCGCCTCCCGCCAAAGGCAGTCAGAATCCGCCATCCTCCCGAATCCACCCACCCGTTCCGTTCCCAGGGCAGTCCTGTTCCAAGGACGTCGCACTCGTTCCATAACAGCGTGGATCCTAGCAAAGAGCAGGTGTGATCTCTGTTCCAAAGAGAATCACCCAATCCGACTCTGACCTCATTTCCTGCAAATGAGCGTTAACGCCCGCTCCAAATGCATAAAGTAAAGGCAGCTCTGCTTAAATTGCTTCGCAAAGGGCCACATGCTTCGAGAGTGCCAAAGCTGCCACAATTGCAACACTTGTGGAGGACGACACCACACGCTTTTGCATCGTGTCAACCCAGTTTCCAGCGAGTCACATTCCACATCCGTGCCCGATTCCACAGCCTGGCCAGACGTCGATCGACCAGTACCTTCCGCAGAAAATTCAAGTTCTTCCGCACATCCGAACGTTCGGACGTATTTCGCCTCCGGCACAAGCTCTGTCCTTCTAGCCACCTGGGGAAACATTTCCGCGCCCGCGCTCTGATCGACTCGGGCTCCGAGGCAACATTCATTACGGAACGCCTTTTCGACACGATTCAATTGCCATTTGAACGTATTCTGACACAGGTCTCCAGTCTGAATCAGACAGTATCCGCTCAGTCCGAGAAGCTCTGTCATATTTCCATTCGCTCTCCAACGAGGCCGGGCTTGCAATTGAACGTCACAGCCTATGTTATCCTGGAAATGACAAAGAATCTTCCATCGCATCCGATCTCGCTAAGTTTATTGGAAGACTTGCCGAGTCTTCCATTTGCGGATCCTACATTCTTCGAGAGCTCACCAATCGATGTCCTGATTGGAGCCGATGTCCTACCATCCGTAATTTCAAGTGGCTTACAGCCCAACATATGTGGTTCCCTTCTCGGACAGGAAACCATTTTCGGTTGGGTGCTCACGGGTCCCGTGTCCTATACGGCGAGACATCAAATTGCATCGTTTTCGAGTCAGGTTTCCAGAGTACCTATCAAAGGGCCTGAAGACCCAAATTCCGACTCCGAAGTCAATCGGCTCCGAGACCGTCACAATTGTCAAACGGGTCCCCGTGGTGACCCGCAGGAAAGGTTCCCAAAATACTTCACCACCGGGGACGAATTCAAGACCGAGCTTGAATATTAATTCGACCACACAAGGCTTTATAAGAGCTTGTGACCAGAAAGCTTCATCCAGTTTCCTAAGTGCTCCTTTAATCCGCTCCAATTTCACTACTAATACTTCATCAACGTTTTTATTTCGTCCTAGCCACCTACATCCAGACAAGGCTCCTCACGCTCCCGCACGTTCCCGTTCAACCTGCAGATCGGATCGCACATGTTCTCGAGGTAACAGTTCCTACCAATGCCGAGTGTGCCTAGGAATCCATCCCTTACGGAGTTGCCGCCAGTTTATCCGCTTGAGCGTCGAGCAGAGGCTCCGAGCCGTCATAGTACACAAGTACTGCTCGAACTGCCTGGCTCACGAACACTCGGGCAAGGACTGCCGCAGTGGGGACCTGTGCAAGGTGTGTCATCGCAACCACCACACGCTACTCCACACGCCCGGGTTTTAGCACCCAGCCGGCTCTTTTTCGGCACCGTCGCTTTCATCTTAAGTTTCCAGGTTATCAAACCTGCAATCTCGCCCGCGAACACGTATCGGCTCTGGTCATGTCTGTTCCGGGTATGCACGCAGTAGTAGAGTTTTTGTTGCAATCCTGCAAGGGGGGGAGATTATTCAGAGTGGCGACGGCGCTGGCGGGGCCACCGCTCTGTGGGCATTCCAGTCACACTTCACTGTTAGCAGTCCAGCTACACAAGCGGTTGCCCTCGCTCTCGCTCTCATACTTAAGAGCATTTTTCCCCCCGGCGACGCTCTCTCGCGCTTGATCTCACCACGGGCACGCTTCCGCCCACGATCACGCTCCCGCTCTCGCTGCCGACAGCCCTCGGCAGCTTGAGCGCAACTTCTATTCATATACGCTCTTACACCCCAAGCGACACGGTCATCTTTCGCACGCGACATACATATTGTACATATATAATATATAATAAACTGAAACCATACACATTGACGACTTGGCTTTCATTCGGACTTGGAAATTCTTACGACCTTTCGGGATTCTGAACTGTGGAAAGATACGACGCCCTTGGCTTAATTTTTATTTCATGCTTTATCCTAGCGCTACAAGTATAAACTTATTTTTTATTGCGTTAGGCACTCGGTGAGTTTATAGAGTTCATTTGGATCTGTTATCTACTAAAAGCTAATAATTATACATGAACATTTTGACAAAAATTATGTACTTAAAGTAAATACTTATATATTAACATTTTTTTTTTTTTTTTTTTTTTTTTTTTTTTTTTTTTTTTTTAATGGTTTCCTAAATTCTCTTTTTTTTTATTTTGAAATTGAGTTGCGCTCCTAATTGATTTAATGTGATGGGGAAGACTGTTCCATAAGCGGATTGCAATGACAAAGAACTGCCTCTTCGAGCAAAAGCGTATGAGCTCGAGGGCATAAATAGTTGTTAGTTCTTTTGTGAAGTAGCAGGGATAAGTTTGCTGTGAAGGTAAATTGGTTCTTGAGTCGTTACAATTTTATGAAAGTATACTAGAGTTCTAAAATCTATCCAAGTGGTCAAGTTAAGGTCAAGTATTTTATTTGTCAAGTCAATACAAGTCGATACATGGTCAAAACGTCTTAAATTAAACACATATCGGACAATTGAATTCAAGGCTAATACCACTGTGCGCTTGTCGCGGGCGTCACTACGTCTAAATATTTCAACACCATAGAAAAAGAGTCGGGAGAAGAATGACTTTTAGTAATCAGGAGTCTTATACCTTCTGGTAAGAATGTTTTGGACACTGACAGTTGGCGTAACAGTCCATAGGTACGTCCTGTTGCCTTTGAAATATGTTTGCTCCATGATAGTGTGTTACTAAATGTTATACCCAGGTTAACTGCGTGGTCTTCATAGGAAATGGGTGCATTGTCAATGTATAGTTTCTCCAAATTTTTTTTGAGCAAATACTTTTTTTAGCAATTACCAAACATTTTGACTTTTTTGGATTTATTACCAGGCCATTCTCTTTTGCCCATTTCTCTATTATGGAAAGCATCTTGTTACTCGTACTGACACAAACAGTTATTTCGTTAACGGGATTACTAACATAAATTTGGACGTCATCAGCATATAGATGTACTTCACATTCGGACAAGACACTAGGTAGATCATTAACATATATTGAAAACAATAAAGGTCCTAAAACAGAACCCTGAGGAACTCCCCGCGAAAGTTTCAAAAAGTCAAAAAATTTTTGTTCCTGAGACTACTGCTTGCAATCGATTTGTAAGATAGGACTTAACAAAGTTGACTGCAGTGTCTGAGAAGTTTAATACTTTCGTCAATTTTGCACAGAGTATGTTATGGTTTACAGAGTCAAATGCCTTACTATGGTCAAGAAATGTCAAGAACGTAACCCAGTTTTTGTCAAGTTGCTGACGTATATCTTCCACAATATCCGTTATAGCACTTATACAACTTCGTTTCTTTTCGAAAGCCTGACTGTTTTTGACTCATCAGCGAGTTTTTGAGCCAAAAAGTGTTCAATCTGTGAAGACATAAGATTTTCAAGAACTTTTTGAAAGAAACGGAAGTATTGAAATAGGCCTATAGTCATTGTTTTGTTTTGGGATGGGTAATATATTTTTCCATTCAGTCGGAAACGTGGATGTAGTAATGGCGTTGTTAAATATATACGTGATGTGGGACAACATCTTCGGAAGTAAGATTTTTAGGAATTTTGGACTAATGCCATCTAAGCCTTCGGCATTGGACTTTACCTTAAGAATACACGCAAGGACATCACATTGATTGACACACACAAAGCTAAAACTAGTATCACAGAGTGGGGTTGAGTTCAGGTACATGTTGCTTGTCGCTTCAGGTACACCAGTCATCGAAAACCTTCGGTTGAGCTCTTCGACATTGACATCGTGCTCAGTCTTCTGTAGACATTTTCCTATTCCCAAATTTTTCATTTCAGTCCACCTTTTGTTTGATAGTGGAGCAGTTCTGGAATTTGGACTTTTAGAAGTTACCCTTAGCGGATCTTATATCCTTGGTAACCGTTGCTCTTAATCTTTTGTAAGTTAAACGAAATTCCTCTGTTTTATAACGCTTCCATTTAAGGAAAGCATTGTCTCTCTGATGCATAAGATTTTTGATATCTCTGCTGAACCATGGTTTATGTCTTAGCTTGGTTACTTTAGTTTTAAGAGGAACAAACTTATTAAACAAGTACAGTATATTGTTATTTAAAACACTCAATTGACAATCAACACGGGGAGATTCGTAAATATAAGCCAGTCACATGCATTAAATTCTAGTTCTTGTTCATTAAGGTCTATATTCTTATAGTCTCTATACGTAAAGGAATCAGTTTTGTAATCTAAAGTCAAGTCATATGTCAGGAAAAATAAGGTCATGTTTGGAAAAAGCTGGTACTGGTACCTGGTCATAGAGTAAGGTCTTATTGGGGTCATTGATGAAAAAATGTCAAGAAGTGTATCACAGGTGTTGCTAAAGTGTGTAGGCATGGTTACATTGTCGGCATACAACCCCAGAGAAGCAAAGATATCTAAAAGATGATTCTCTTTCAAGATATTGCTATTGAAATCGCCGGACATAATTATGTCGGTGTAAGTCACTGAAATGTCCGAGATGGTATTGATTAATGGCTCATAGTCAATTGTCCTATTGGGTCTATATATACATCCAAAAAGAATTTTCTTATTTTCTTTGCTTGAAATTTCCAAAAGTAGATACTGATGGGACATTCACTTGGTTGTTTACATTTAACATTACATTTTAATCTAGTGTTAACATATATAGCCACACCACCTGCATGTCCAATACGATCAGAACGAAAAACAACATAACCATCACACATAATTGACAAGTCACAGAACTCAGGCACGAACCACGTCTCGGACAAACATATAATATCTACTTTTGAGTTTGTAAAGAGTAATCTAAACTCATCAATTTTCGTTAGCAAACTTTGTGCATTAATGTGGACAACTTTAAGACCATTTCGCTGTTTGCCAATAATTTTAATCATGCAACCGGTTAGGGAACTACCAAAATCACCACGCATTTTTTAAATTGGAAATTATACGGGGCACAACCTCAATATCAGCAGAGCAAATTTGTATTAAATTTAAATGAAAGATATAGAAAATTAATGATGTAAATAACCTAACTATTAAATCTAAGAGTAATCGATTAAGAGCGAAAGCTCTTTGGGACGCCTACTGCATCTTTCGATCCAGCCAAAGCGCCAGTGGGAGAGGCAGAGGATATTCACCCTGTTTTTTATACTGGTCGGCTCATTGTGCCCGCCCTGTTTTAAATTTGTCCTTTTTGGGTTTTTTCGTCGAGAGCCCTTGCGTAGTTTGCCGCAAAAGCATGCCTAGCGTGGTTGGCCTCTATTTCTTGAGTCATGGCCAAGGCCGATGGCAAGTCCTTAGGTTCTGCCGAAAATAGGACATCAGTGAGATTCTTCCTAAGGCCTGAAATAAATACGCGAAGTGCGTCGCTCCAACATTTATTATTGAGAGTTTGCGCCCGTGCGGCGTCTTGGGACATGATTGCCTTGTTTGTAAGAAGGGTGAGCTTCTTTTCAACCTCCTCGTAAAACTGAACGATATTCATGCTACCCTGGCGGGGCGTGGCCAGTTTCTGCTCTTGCAAATGCAAGGGGCGTTTATCGGAGTAGGTAAAGTCAAGGCGGCTAATGATGGCATCAACATTTAGTACTGTGCTGAACGAGGCCAGGAGTGCATTAGCAGGGCCTCTTACTTTGTTTCGAATTATCAGTACTGCTTGATAATGCTTAGAACTACCCTTATAATTCTCATAGCGAGCGTAGGCAGCTTTTGCTGCCTGGCGCCAAGCAACATACTGCTCCAAAGTTCCATCGAACTCCGGTAGTGTTTTCACCGCATCCAGTGACTCATCAAAACTCACCGTCCTGTCAAGAGTAACGGGTTCATAGGCCTTGACCTCGGGTAACGAGATTTTTTCATCCTGCAACTGGGTGGTGACCGTTTGTAGTCTTTGTTCAAAGTCTCTTTTTATACCCGTACTCGAAGAGTAAAAGTATTTGTGGTAAAAGTGGATGTGTGCAACATAGAGAAGGAATAATTTCCGACCATATAAAGTATATATATTCTTGATCAGCATCAATAGCCGAGTCGATATAGCCCTGTCTGTCCGTCCGTCTGTCCGTCTGTCCGTCCGTCCGTCCGTCTTGTTTGTCGCCCATTGCTCGAAGGCTATAAGAGCTAGAGCAACCAAACTTTTATCCAGTCTGATGTGGTATCTCACTCCTAGAAAAGTGTTTCAAAATTTCGCCCCGCCCACTTCCGCCCCCACAAAGGGCGCACATCTGTGGCGTCCACAATTTTGAATATAACAAAAACGAAAAATGCAGAATCATAGATGAAGACCATTTCTATCAGGGGCCAAAATCTGAATCGGATCGGATCATTAATATAGCCACAATAGACAAAAACATACGCAAAAACTTCGCTCTCTCCCTTTCGCACTCACACAAAAATCGAGTCGTTTTGGTTTTCGTATAAATGAGCGCCTCGATCTCAGAGACTATAAGAGCTAGAGCAACCAAATTTTTTGCCTAGACTCCTGTGATATCGCTTCAGTGCAAGTTTATTTCAAAATTTTGCCACGCCCACTCCCGCCCCCAAAAGACGAAAATCCATAATTTTGAAGATAGAAAAATACTAATAAATTCAGTATCGTAGGAAATGACTATATCTACCAGATTCCCGAATTTGGGTTAGATCGGATCATTATTGTAGCCACAATGATCAAATGAATTTTCAGCTGCCAGCTTCCCCACCCCCTTGCAGCAGTCGTCGTTTATGGGGATGATTGTCGCACAGATTCTCTCACACGCACACTCACGCTCACACAAGCTACCTCGTGCAGTGTACGTGTGTTGTTGTGAGAAGTGATGTAGGTGAAGTAGATGTAGATGACTGATGTAGCAAAAAAATGTAAAATTTTAAAACTGATAAAACATTTAAAAATTTCACATAAATCACATGTGTGCTGACTGAGTACGGGTATAAAAGTAGAGTCGCGGCAACAGCGACTCCATACGTTCTTCCTCGTTTTAACTTCTAGTGCAGAGCTAACTGCTGCTGTAATGATGGCCTGTAAATGCGCAGCTTCCATCTTGTCTACTTGTTCCTCTACGTTTTTTCGGTTGCCGTCGGAAGTCAGTGTTAGATTGTCCAGCAGTGTCAGCAGCTCGTTCACGTCAGAGTCAGATTTACTCATACACAAATTATATTTTTGTTGGTCCTCGGCAACAATGTAATTTAAATATTTTTCTTTGCATTGTTGTGTTATGGTCTCAAGTTCCGCCGATGAATTACAGGGCAGAGAGAATGAAAGAATTTCGAGAAAAATGACGCTCGCACGTGTTTAAGTTCAGAAACAAAATTGTGTCCAATTGCCGTTTTGGTTTTGTATATTTTTATACCCGTACTAGAAGAGTAAAAGAGTATATTGTATTTGTGGTAAATTCCGACCATATAAAGTATATATATTCTTGATCAGCATCAATAGCAGAGTCGATATAGCCCTGTCTGTCCGTCCGTCTGTCCGCCCGTCTGTCCGTCTTGTTTGTCGCCCATTGCTCCGAGGCTAAAAGAGATAGAGCATCCAAATTTTTTTTCCAGACTGATGTTATATCTCACTTCTAGAAAAGAGTTTAAAAATTTCGCCCCGCCCACTTCCGCCCCCAAAAAGGCGCACATCTGTGGCGTCCACAAATTGGAAGATAGAAGAAAACAAAAAATTCAGACTCATAGAGACAGACCATATCTATCAGAGGCCCAAATCTGAATTGGATCGGATCATTAGTATAGCCACTAAAGAGAAAAATATTTCGAGAAACATCATTCACTCTCTTTCGCACTCACACAAAAACAAGTCGATTTGGTTTTTCGTATAAATGAGCGCCTCGATCTCAGAGACTATAAGAGCTAGAGCAACCAAAGACTTTCTGCCAAGACTCCTGTGATATCGCTTCAGTGCAAGTTAATTTCAAAAATTTGCCACAACCACTCCCGCCCCCCCTAAAAGACGAAAATTTTGAAGATAGAAAATAAAGATAAATGCAGTATCGTAGAGAATGACCATATCTACCAGATTCATGAATTTTGTTCAGATCTGATCATTATTGTAGCCACAATGATCAAATGAATTTTCAGGCGTGATTTTCCCTTTGCCCCGCGCCCTTGCAGCGTAAATAATTTTTAGGGTTGATAGCCGCTACTGACTCTCACACTCACACACTGCTCACACATTCTGCCTCGTGCAGTGTACGTGTGCTGTTGTGAGAAGTGATGTAGGTGATGTAGTTTTAGATGACAGATGTAGGAAAAAAAAATTTAAAATGTTAAAACTGATAAAAAATTTGAAAATTCCACTTAAATCACATGTGTACTGACTGAGTACGGGTATAAAAGTAGAGTCGCGTTCAAAGTGACTCCGTACGTTCTTTTCGTTTTTTTTTTTTGTATATTTATGTATTCCTATGTTGCATGCCTCACACGAGGTTCTTTTGATATTCTAACAATTTAACCAGCAACAAATTCTTGAAGTTGATAAATTGAACAAAAGATTCACTTACATATCTTCCTTAGGTAAATTTTACTCTAGTTTTAACTAAGCAAATTTGTGGTATCGTCTTTGTCACAGTCAGGTTGATGATTTGAATAATATGAGGCGAGGGATCGGCCCTTCAGCCTTCTTTCCTTTTGTAGATTTTAGCGAGGTATTGGCTCTTCAGCTTTCCTTTTGTAGATTTTAGCGAGGAATGGCCCTTCAGCTTTCCTTTTGTAGTTGTCGCGCGATTCGTGTAGCGTTGTCTCCGCGCTTGTAGAGTTTTGCACTTATATTTTATTGGGTATCGACCGCACTATACGTTTTTTCTGGGTACAACGAGCGTTGTCTCTGCGTTGCACTTGTATTGACTCGTGCAGCGACCGTTGTCTCCGCGCTGGTACAGTATTGCAGCAGGGCAGCAATAAAGTGCTGACACCCACGTAGACATTCGGTTGGGATCGAACGTGATCGTCCGGTCCACGCTTGACAAAGTGAAAACCCGTCAGAAATACCCTTGCCCAGTGTACAATTCTGTTAGCACTCGATAACTTGCACAGCATTTTTTCTACATATTTATAGTATAGAAGATATTAAAGTTTTTATTTTTATTTAAAATAATTTTTTAGCGTTGGCTACCGAATTTTACCAATTACTCAACTAATAAATTATTTCTAAATGAAGACCTGTCGTATATGTAGGATTAAATCGCGCTGCTTTTTGAATACGATTCTGCACGCCGAGTGACCTCTCTCTCAACATGGTACATTTGTATATTCTCGAAGGTCATATATGGCGAATTCGCACAAATTTAACGGATGCTTTAAATTACGACATTTTGAGCCGAAGTTTTTGATCAACACTGCTACACTTCGAGGCATGTATAAGGTAATTGTTAAGGTTATTGTTTGGAGCAACCACTGGCAAAAAGGTCTTTGCGCTAACCGTCGCTCTTAAGCTCTAATGCAAACTTCCTCTTAGTTATCTTATAATCATAGATTACGCTTTGCTGTCAAGCCCTTGGACTTTTCGAGTACGGGTATAAGAAATTGTAGATACATATGTAGTACTCATCAATAATTTAAGTGCCTGAAAATTAAAAAATGTTGTAAATTGTTACTATTAGACGTTTTGTCTCAAAACTTCGCCGACCCCTGATCTAATCTATTATCACACAATAATTTCCCAGATATTGGTACATTTCGCCAAATCATTTTGGTGCCCGCCTTCATTCAGAAACAAGGATAGGTTTATCTGCCTACAGTCGTACATCAGTCAAAGCTTACACCACACAACAATTTGACAGTCATATAATTTATAAATAATAAGTCCGTCACCAAGTCTCGACAAACAGATTTATGGATTTTATTCTAAGACATACATATGGGAAAAAAAAACTTTATTATTATTATTTTTATTAATTACAATTTTACTTAGATAAATAAATTTATTTCAATGTTAAAAACGAGAAAGACCGTTTGGTGTCGCTGTTACACACGTACACTGCACGAGGCAGAGTGTGAGAGTGAGAGAGAGTATCAGTACAGGTAATCATCCCTAAATTACTATTTTGTTGCGTGGGGTGGGGGGGCTCGCTGCTGAAAATTAATGTTATCATTGTAGCTTTAATAATGATCCGATCCGAACCAGATTCGGGAATCTTCAATAACTTAAATAAGAGTCGTGTGTCTTTAGCCAATATGGACAGGCTTAACGTCAGATTGGGAAGCAGTCTGGAGTCGTTGGACTGTAGTTCAGCCCTATTAATAAATATGTTATTTAGACAAGTACTAGCTAGCTTAACAAATGTAGTAACGTTAGGAAAACGAATAATCTCCGATGGCTGAAAATATATATTCTAGTATTTAACGAATCAAAATCTAACGGAACAACTTACAATATATATGGAATCGTTGGAAACACGACAAAATGTCATGGTTTAAATGGGACAGAAATGATAGCACATGCAACTCCACAGGATCAGATACAACCAGATTGTTTGTAAGTCAAAAGTAAGTGATTGCATATGAATACGTAAATACAATTTAATCAACAAAGATTCTTCGTAAAAGAGATCCTCGACGGTCATATTTAAGTGATTTGTCCTGCCTATCGGGGTTGTTCTTTTGGGTATATAATTTAAGAGATTTCCGTTGTAAAGAAACACATTTGGAACATCCGTCATGTTTAGAGAATAAAACTGAAAAACACCAAACACCAATTGTTGAACTGGTGTCATACTGTAACATTCAGACAACTCAATCATTGGATAATAAGTAATGAAGGAAAGACACATTTCTTGTTTGGTGGAATAACCTCCGAAAGTAAGGCACTTCCGCTCGATTGTCTCATAAGTACAGTCCGTGATAATGTAGTCAGTACGACTGTTACATTGGCAGGTTGATGAACTTGCTGATATCTGTAATTGAAATTTTCATCCTCTATAACGCGGCTTAAGTTTTTGCCATCTCATATATGACGATTTTCCGACTCGGTATTGTGGCGCCCCCTATCGGCGAAAATCGGCGAATATGTTCTTTTCTCCTCTGGAAATTCTGTAAAATCCATATCGATTTTTTTTACCTGCAAATTCTGACAAATCAAAATCAATCCTTACATCCTCCCTCTCTCTTAACGAGTTCTACCCTTCGATCCTCCCTCTCACTCATGGTCTTTCTCTTCTCTCTTATTTATAATGTAGTTGTTTATTGTATGGGTTCCATGCTGCGATTCGCAATCACTGTCAAACAGGTTTTTTATATCTGTTTGAGGGGCCAAGCTTTTTTGGCACCTATTTATTTCCAAAATCAATTTAAACAACTCGATTCGAAACGTTATAAAATGTTTATTTATACAGGCGGCTAGCGAAAGCCAATTGCTCGCTCCTTTGCCAGGCCAGATAAACGTACACACGGGGCTCGGTATGCAACCTATGCGGGAGAGATTAGCATAGAACTAACAACGACGGTCGAACAAGCTAAAGCCGAAGCGGCAGGTGCAGAGCGCCCTTTAACGGAAGAGCGCAACAGCACTGCCGAACGCTGCATACAACATAAGCTTAGGGTTATGCTCTTATACAACTACATAATGTTACATTAAATTGACGCTTAAATAGCCGCTGGCCCGAACATACTCCCCCCGTTGGAAGCTCGCCTTTCAACTGACTTCTCAAGGGGCAGCAAGCACAGCCGAGCAACAGCCCTCCTGATGGTTCCTGAGGCCGTCCTTAAGTCAGCCACGTGGCACACTCCATCCTTGCCTTTGACGACGTCGACCACTCTAGCCAGTGGCCAACGCAATGGAGGAAGATTCTCGTCCTTCACCAGGACGACATCGTTCACGCAGAGGTTTTGCGTAGCCGTACGCCACTTCGAGCGCTCCTGCAAAAGAGTCAGATACTCTTCGCGCCAGCGCCGCCAGAATGTCTGCTGAAGTTGAGTGACCCGCTGCCAACCATCCAGACGATTGTAGTTGAGCTTCGTTAGATCAGGCTCGAGAATGGCTTCGTGCGGGCCCCAAAAGCAGATGAGCAGGCGTCAACACATCCAAGTCGTCAGGATTTTCTGAAAGCGAGAGCAAAGGGCGAGAATTAGCAATTGCCGTGATCTGGTAGATCAAGGTACGCAGCTCGATGAAGCTAAGGACGGATGGCCCAACTGAGCGGTACAAATGATGCTTGGCGGTCTTCACGGCCGCTTCCCACAATCCGCCAAAGTGCGGCGAGCGCGGCGGGATGAAATTCCAGTCGATTCCGTCAGCCAAACAGGATAAATGCACCTCCTTCATGTGCGAGTCGCTTAGGAAGAGCCTCTTTAGCTCAGAAGCTCGTTCTTGGCTCCAACGAAATTTGTCGCATTGTCTGACCAAATTTGACTTGGCCTTCCTCGAGTGGACGTGAACCGTTTTAATGCGCCTAGGAACGATGCGGTGGTAAGATCCTTAACAAGCTCCATGTGAATGGCTTTAGACGTGAAGCATATAAACACGCCTATGTAGCATTTGATTGGAGGCCTACTGCGGATTTCTGACCGGTAGAAAAACGGTCCACAATAGTCCACTCCAGTTACTTCGAAGGCCGGGATCCTTCCAGACGCTCCTTTGGCAAGTCTCCCATAATGATGCGTGGATGGAGCTAGACTTCCTGACTTGCCCATTGCGCCTAATCTCCTTTATGTCCGACCACAAACTTGCTAGCTGAATATGCCGAACTAGAAGATGCGTTCCTTGCTGAATGTCAGAAACCGTGAGTCCAGGATGCCTAAGACGATGAATGAATTTATGCATGTAGGCAAATGTGCGCTGCATGCCAAAAGAATGAATTTGCAAATTTGCATCCGGGAGTGAGATCAGCATGTGGAGAAACGATCAGCAATACACGCTTGCGAAGATCAATGGTCTGAGTTTCAGAAACGGGAGATGCAGGCCACTCATCCTTAGAGCCCAACAAAAACGACGGGCCGTGAGACCATAGTTTTGACTGGATGAGGTGACTGGGAAGCGAGCCTCTCGAGAGGATATCAGTGGGATTCAACGATGTGGGGGAACATAGTGCCATGCCAGTCTTGCGAATTTCAACTCCTGAATTTTTGCCACTCGATTTGCCACGAAAACCTGAAACTTGGCTGGCTCATTCCGTATCAAAGATAGCGCCGTCGACGAATCCGACCAGCAATGAAACTGGCCTGGGAAGATTCCCGTCTCCCTTAGGTTGTGCATAACCTTCGCAAGCAAATGGGCTGCACTCAATTCAAGTTTTGGAATTGACAATGTTTTTAGTGGCGCCACTCGTGACTTCAAAGTCAAAACATTGTTCGACGACTCCCCTTGCCTGGACACGACATATACGCACGCACCATAGGCCTCCATACTGGCATCACAAAATCCATGGATCTCCAAAACTGCACTGGAAGGATGGACAAGGCGAGGAAATGAAATTTGAGAGATGCTTGCCAAGCTGTTTCTCAGGTCCATCCAAGATGAATACAGCGCTGCCGGTAGACTCTCATCCCAGTCCAAGTTTTCTCTCCAAAGCTGCTGAAGGAAAATCTTGCACCTGACAATAACAGGATTAATCAATCCAAGAGGGTCGTAGAACCGGGCAATCGTCGATAACACCGAGCGCTTGGAGGGCCTTGAATTAGTGTCCAGCGCAGACAGGACAAACAGCAGCTCACCTTCGTCGATGGCCAGCTGGTGCATTGAGCGGACAGCTAAAAACGATGAAGCCCTCGTACCATATGTGACGGTGTCCAATGTGTAGACCTGAACATCGGACTGGATGGAATCTCGCCAAAGGATACACTGGAGATAATTGTCAGGCGGAGATACCCTTACGCAGCGGTACATCTTACAAATGTCACCAGTGAGAGCGACAGGATATGTGCGGAACCGGATCAGAATGGTAAACAATGCAGGCTGAATAACAGGACCTGTCATCATCACATCATTTAAGGAGCATCCAGTTGATGTAACTGCAGAGCCATCGAAAACGACACGGAGTTTTGTCGTGGTACTGTCCTCCTTTAAAACGCAGTGATGAGGCAGAAAAATACATGCAGCGGTTACGTGAGTCAGGATGGACTTCGGACATATGCTGCAAGTCAATGTACTCCTTCATAAAAGCCGAGTAACGCTCCTTGAGCGTGGGATTACGATCCAGTTTTCGTTCCAAACTGAGGAATTGTCGGTACGCCTGAGTATAAGATTCTCCTAAGCGATCAGCGTCATGCTTTAAAGGCAACCTAACGGAGTACTCCCCTGATGGCAAACGTGAAAGGTGGCTTACGAAATGCGCCTCACAATCTACTTCTTCCTTTGTACTTAAAGCAGCCTCCACACAATCCTCGACTTCCCAAAACATACGAAGAGTTTGATCCAACCTTGCATTCATTCTAGCCTCCGAATCCGAAGAAATTTGAATTCCCAAAAGCGACGAACTTGATACCCTCTGCCCACCACCAAATACGATCCACCCAAGCCGGGTCTTCTGCAGAAGCGGCAATCCGTCTATGAGCTTGATTTGCCCTACGCAGAGAAGGTCATAAAATATGCTCGCGCCTATGAGGAGATCTACTCGCTGAGGATTAAAGAACGCAGGATCGGCAAGCTGAATATTGGAGGGAATGTTCCAATCGGCTACATTAACTGTCAGACTTGGTTGGCTATCTGTGATTGTGGGGGCGATGAGAGCAGTGAGCGTGGTCGAATAGCCCGAAGTGCGGGACTGCATGCAAATGCTCACGGTGGATCCCTCAGTAGACACGCTAGTATCGCCAAGACCCGAGACAAGGGCAGACGATTGAGTTCTCCTAAGCTGGAGCTGCTGGGCGAACCTAGATGTCACGAGATGAAGCTGGGATCCTGAATCCAGAATGGCGCGACAAGGAACCAAAACGCCCGATCGATTCTTCACCAGAACGACAGCCGTAGCTAGCAGCACAACATCGGAGTGGAGACCTTGGGCAGCAAGAGAGGTAGACGCTTGAGACGGCATACTGCCAGCAGAATCCTGAACCGGCGTAATAGGTGCTGGTTGTACTGCAGCTTCTGGAGGAGAAACAGCTGGGACGCTTTGCGCTATGAATCGAAGTGCAATAAGGTATGATGCCTTTTTCCGCAATCTCTACACTGGCCACCGGTACATGCACGAGTCCGATGACCCGACTTTAAGCAATTAAAACAAAGTGAAAGCGTCTTCACTTCCTCATGGCGAAGAAAGTTAGATAAATTTGTGAAAATGCTGCAGGAGTATATTCTGTGGCCCACTGAATGTCAGAAAGGGCATCCAGATGGGTTGGCGGAAGAGTTAGAGGCAACAAAAGTTTTCTTTGGATGTGTATACTGGCTTTTTCCCACCTGAGCGCTACCAGCGTGTGTCGCTACAGCGTATTGCACGTTCTCCATCTTCTGGCATCTCTTTTCCAGGAAATCGTAAAACTCCCCAGCTGTGGGTATCCTGTCCGATGACGCAGTCTCCTCCCATTTGGCTTGTGTCTTGGCATCTAGCTTTTGTAGCAGCATGTGAATTATCATGCATCCAGATATCTCCTCAGCACTTCCCAATGTCTGCAGGGCAGGCGTATGCAAGTTGACTGCGTCTGAGAACTCCCGAAGCCTTTTAGCAGAAGGCGAATCTACCTTCTTGAGCCCAAGAATCTCCTTGATGTGTGCCTGGAAAACAAGTCGTTTGTTATTAAAGGGTTTGCTAAGTATATCCAGAGCCACACGATAATTGGCACTGGAGAGCTCAAAGATCGAACCGAATCCAGGGCCGCATCCGTGAGACATGAGCGAAGATGTTGGAACTTCTCGATTTCACTGAGGTCTGGATCTCCTTCGATGACCGAATTGAACACAGCAATAAAATCCGCATATTCCACATAGCCGCCGGAGAAGCTAGGAAGCTTAAGCTCAGGAAGCCGCTGCTTGTGAGCCATGATGATGGTATGACCTCCAGAGTTGTTTGGCAGGCTAGTGGAATGAGCGGCTATGCGTAGGTGTCCTAATTCGAGAGCAGAAAGCAGCTCAGCTTTCAAAGAAATGAACAGGGCATCGAATGTTTCACGCAGCTCACTTCCAATCTCATTTTCATCCAGCGATTCCAGTTCATTATGGGACTTGTTGAACTCCTCACGCATTTCCGCCAACATATCGAGGCGCACATCTTTTTTCGGACGCATTTAGTTTATCAATTTTATTTCCCGAGAACGACTCGCCAAGACGGTGCAGGCGATCATGCAGGGACTGAACTTTACGTTTGTAAAGCCTCAGCCTTTTTCACCCATCGCAATATTTTCACCCGCGACTGTGTTCGGCTCGTTGTCCATGCTAAGCGGTGTAATGCAATAAAACAACGGAAAATGTAAGACCACTTAAGCGACGTCGAACAGAGCGGGAGCGAGAATGGAAGAATGAAAAGCCAAGAACCGCGGCTGCAGCGGCGCAGGGCAATAGAGATTAGGCGATTAAGCAACGGAATATTCGACAACCGCAGTCTCACTATGCTTGCACTTTAACTGTTTTATTGGCACAAAATGTAATTGCTTGTAGTTACACTGCACAGCAAAAGAATATATTGTTCGATTTTTAATAGTTTTAACAAAACACGATTTAAATTGCAGTTAAATTCCGTCGGGGTCACCAATGTTTGAGGGACCAAGCTTTTTTGGCACCTATTTATTTCCAAAATCAATTTAAACAACTCGATTCGAAACGTTATAAAGTGTTTATTTATACAGGCGGCTAGCGAAAGCCAATTGCTCGCTCCTTTGCCAGGCCAGATAAACGTACACACGGGGCTCGGTATGCAACCTATGCGGAGAGAGATTAGCATAGAACTAGAGCCGAAGCGGCAGGTGCAGAGCGCCCTTTAACGGAGAGAGCGCAACAGCACTGCCGAACGCTGCATACAACATAAGCTTAGGTTTATGCTCTTATACAACTACATAATGTTACATTAAATTGACGCTTAAATAGCCGCTGGCCCGAACAATATCCTTGAAATATATTTGATGTGTTAGTGTAGAGGTAGTTTTTTTTCCAAGCATTTCCCTGTAAAAGGTCCTCGCTGACCGTGATATTTATACCCGTACTCGAAGAGTAAAAGGGTATATTGTATTTGTGGTAAAAGTGGATGTGTGTAACATAGAGAAGGAATAATTTCCGACCCCATAAAGTATATATATGTATTCTTAATCAGCATCAATAGCCGAGTCGATATAGCCCTGACTGTCCGTCTTGTTTGTCGCGCATTGCTCGAATGCTATAAGAGATGGAGCATCATTTTTTTTCCAGACTGATGTGTTCTCTCACTCCTAGAAAAAGTTTAAAAATTTCACACCGCCCACTTCCGCCCCCAAAAAGAGCGCACATCTGTGGCGTCCACAATTTTGAAAATAGCAGAAATCGAAAAATGCAGAATCATAAAGAAAAACCATATATATTACATACCCGAATCTGAAGCGGATCATTAATATAGCCACAATAGAGAAAAACATACGAACAAACTTCGCTCCCTCTCTTTCGCACTCACACAAAATCGAGTCGATTTGGTTTTCGTATAAATGAACGCCTGGATCTCAGAGACTATAAGAGCTAGAGCAACCAAACTTTCTGTCAAGACTCCTGTGATACCAAACCTGAACAAGTGTATTTCAAAATTTCGCCCCGCCCCCTTCCGCCTTCGTAGATAATGACCATATCTACCAGATCCCCGAATTTGGTTCAGATCGGATCATTATTGTAGACACAATGATCAAATGAATTTTCAGCAGCGAGTCCCCTTGCGGGGGTTGCCCCCCGCAACAAAATATACATTTTTATCAGGGTTGATGGCAGCAGCGGCTGCTACTGATTCTCTCACACTCACGCTCACAGACTCTGCCTCGTGCAGTGTACGTGTGTTGTTGTGAGAACTGATGTAGATGTAGATGACAGATGCAGCAAACAAATGTAAAATGTAAAAACTGATAAAACATTTGAAAATTCCACATAAATCACATGTGTACAGACTGAGTACGGGTATAAAATTAGAGTCGCGCTTACAGCGACTCCGTACGTTTTTTTCTCGTTTTTTACTATTATGCTTAAATTTCTTCTTTGTTTTGTTTTCCTTACACTATCCTATAGTTGAATGCCTATATAATAGCTACAAACTACCAGCCTAAGGCGAGTATACGACAACAGGTGTTAAATATTTTCAAACCAATTCTCCGCACTGTTTAATCTGCCAAAAATCTCGCAACAGTCCGCATCGTCCCTAAGGAGCCTAATCGATACAGTGTCATCGATCTATGGTTCGGTACTCTCGATAGGAGACGATACGAAGATTTCGAATGCAATGCTCATTCATATCGTTTTGAACATAGTCGACCCAGTAACTTTGCAGAATTGGGAAAAACAGCTTGACTTTGAAAAGTTGCCACTGTCGTCCGATTTTGAAAAAGTTTTAAATCGTCGAAACCATCATTTGTCTGCGGAAGAGTCGACAAAGTCAAAGCAAGACAAAGTCATGCCAAGCAAGTCGCACAATCGCAGTTCATTTGTTTGTTCTGCCACTTCTCCCAACAGTAAAGCTCAGCGAACATGCAGCTATTGCAATTGTAAAATGCAAGGTCGCCAAGTGTCGAGTTTGCGGCTGCTCACATCACACATTGTGTCATCGATACACAGTGACTGAAAATAGTCTCGCGTTGCCGCCACCCCCAAAGAGTTCGTCTCCTCCTTTAAATCAGGATCTCCCTTCCACCTCACATGCTCTGCATGCGACGTCGTTGGACAAGGTGATTTTGCATACGTTGATCGATCATAAGTGTTCGAACAAAAACCGGTGAACACATTTTGGCCAGATCTCTCCTTGATTCTGGATCCCAAACAAACTTCATCACAAAAGAACCCGCCCACCGCTTACAGATCCATAGAGAAGAGTCATGTATTAACTTGCTTGGTATTGGTGAAGTCGCGCATAAATGGTAGCGCGTGTTCCTTTGATTTCTGGATCCTGAAATAAATTTCAGGTTATCACCCTGACCAGTCAGTTAATGTAACTGATTGGAAAATCCCGATAACCTTCCACTGGCAGACGACTATTTCTAAAAGCCACAAAGAATAGACATGCTGATTGGAGCTGAATCATTCTTTGAGTTATTAGCTGTTGGTCAAATCAAGCAAGGTCCTGACTATCCAACTCTTCAGAAGACCCTGGGTTGTTTCGGGAAAATATTTTTCCAAAAGTTGTGCTCCCCAAACTGCAACCATTTTGAGTTGCTGTGAAGAATTGCTGGTTTCCATTGATAGGACCTTGCAAAAATTCTGGTCACTGGAAGAAATGCCATCTCCGAAGAAACTTATTTCGCCTGATCACACGTTGTGTGAAAATTGCTTTCGGAAAACGACTCAGGTATTGCTATCAGGTCGGTTCGAAGTAAGACTGCCGTTTAAATCAGATCAAAATTTTTTCGGCATCTCCTTTGATGTTGCGAAACGGCGCTTTTGTGAATAAAATGTACTTGGAATTCATGGAAGAGTACCTCTCCTTAGGTCATATGTCGCAGACGGACAATACTGTTCCTTCTACTTCACACTGCATAATTCCACATCAGTGTGTCCTTCGGCCCCAAAAGTACGTCCACCAAGCTTTGCGTCGTCAAAGACGTCTTCTCAGGTGGCCTTGAATGAAATTCTGAAGGTCGGACCGACCATTCAAGAGTAGCTAAGGGCAGTTAAGTCCGAAGTATCTCAGGCTCTGCAGATCGCAGGGTTTGAGTTAGCGAAGTGGTTTTCGAACTCACCTGAGATTACCGCATCTGAGAGCACAGTCAAGCCCATAACGATCTCGGATTCAGAATCGACCATGGCGTTAGGAATTTCATGGTTTCCTAATGAAGACGCCTTTCAGTTTAGAATTGAGAATTAAGTCATGGGTCTCTGAGCGTCAAAACGGAACGTATTGTCGGTGACATCGAAGCTGTTCGACCCCTTTGAATTGTTAAGTCCCATTGTCATAAATGGCAAGATCCTATTGCAGGAACTATGGCTTAACAAACTAGATTGGGATGAGTCGATTCCGATGCATTTGGAAACAGCATGGAATATGTTGAAAGATACACTGTCTCAATTGGAAGAGATATATCCATACCTCGGTTTGTGTATTCCGATCCGATGTCACCGGTCCAGATACATGCCTTCGCCGACGCCTCCATGAGAGCGTATGGAGCGTGCGTCTATATACGTAGCAGAACTGCAGAAGGTTTGAAGATATGGTTTTTGACGTCAAAGTCCAAAGTTCAAATCCGCCGCTCAAGACCAAAACGCTCCCAAGACTTGAGTTATGTGCTGCTCACCTACTTGCGGATCTCCGCTCAGAATCAAGCCCCTATTAAAGGTCCCCATCGAACGAGCTGTTTATTGGTCAGATTCTGAAGTGACTTTTCAATGGATTCTGTCGCATCCACCTACGTTGTTAACGTTCGTTTCGAATAGGGTGTCTGAGATTCAAGAGTGGTCATATGAAGCTCCGTGGCGGTATGTCCCGACAAAACAGAACCCAGCAGACATTGTGTCAAGAGGTTGTGACGTCAAAGAAATCGTCCAGTCAATCTGGTTCAAAGGACCATCATTTCTGAAGGATGAGGAAGAGAGCTGGCCTAAAAACCCTCATTTCGAGCCTTCAGAAGATGTTGTGCTGGAGGAGAGGAAGACATCGGTCGGACTGACCGCTGCCGTGGAAAGTTCGGAGTTGGTAGATGTCATCGAAGGATTCTCGTCACACCTCAAGCTGCTTAGAGTGTTTTGTTATATGTTCCGACTTATAAGGAAATGTAGAATACCGAGCATATGGTTTGAAAAAACGGTCTCACCGACCGAGTATGGTGAAGCCTTTCTCAAAATTATCCAACGTCAAGAGTATCGGGAGGAAATCGAAAAAGTTCGGAAAGGATCTACAGTTGGTCCGAGTCTTCAGCGGTTGACGCATTCATCTACTGGTACTGGTACACTGGTACTTGGTGTATTTTTTCGTTGTTAAGGTTAGGGCGGCGACAAGCTAAAGCTCCTATATCATACAATGCCAAGTTTCCTTTGCTATTGACGAAGAGCTCGCAATTCGTGCGGAGCTATGTTTGTCATCTGCACAATACCAATTTTCAAGTCGGCCCACGAGCACTTGTGAGCATCTTCCGGCAGAATGATTGGATCGTAAACGCTCAAGAGGTCTTCAGTCAGACAGTTCGATCGCGTATCCGCTGCTTTAAATGCAAGCCTCGGCACTAGAGGAAGAAGCAGACGCATTTAACGGATTCGCATCAAAAGGCGGATGTGAATTTGCGTTCATACCGCCTTGAGCGCCGCACATGGGAGGACTTTGGGAGGCAGGTGTGAAGTCTGCAAAGAACCTACTCCTACGGGCGGTAGGCAGCGCGCTATCGACCGCAGAGGACTTCTCTACGGTCCTCGACGGGATCGAGGCCGTGCTGAGCTTCAGGCCGCTGGGAGCCATCAGCCAGGACCCCAGCGACGGCGAACCCCTCACGCCCGGGCACCTGCTAACAGGAGAGTCTTAGCTGCTCGCGGCGATGGCGACTTGTTTCGTCAGTCAGGCAGGCGTTTTGGCGGCGTTGGTCCGCGAATATGTCCTGGGGCTGCAGGTGCGGGCCCAGTGGTACGAGGACGAGGTCTCTGTTACCCGACGACAAGGAAGGAGACCTCGTCCTCGTGGTCTCTATTACCCGACGTCAAGGAGGGAGAGTTCGTCCTCGTGGCCGAATGCAACATTTATTGTGGGAGCGCAATAAAATCTGTCTTTCTCTCCCTCTCTCAGCGAATTTGCCCCGCTTTGCCACCGTAGGTTAACTAGGCTTAAAAAGAGATTTTATGAAGTTTTTTAGATTATAGTCGTAATATTGAATTCGATCGAGCGCACGTACCATATTTTTGACCCGCCAATAAATCCTTACACCACCCAAGTTTTCAGTTGTTTTTACATTTACTATTCTAATTTTTCAGCCCTTTTATTTAATAAAACGGCAAAACTTGAGACCATAACAGTACAATAAAACGAGAAAGAACGTGTGGTGTCGCCTTAAACGAGACACTACTTTTATACCCGTACTCAGTCGGTATGATTTATGTATAACTACACGGGCCCGGCGTCGCTTCACTGTGACACATTGTGCTAGCTTGGTTAAGAAGTGAGCCGAATAATAATACGTTTAAACAAACACAAAGTACCCTTATACTCTTTTGTGTAGGGGGGAAAATCATTGAAAGCCGATAAGTGTGGGACTTGGAGTTACCTCACCCACTAAAAACCCGCCTACTCTCCGAATCCCTCTCGCGGTACGACCGCTAAGTATTACTTCACGAGGGGGAGATGGCTTGAAAGCCGTCACTAGATCAACTCAACTTTGTCAACTTCGATTGCGCTGTCTTTCAGCGCGACGCAAGGAATGGATGAATTCAGCAGCGTAGGAGCTCACGGCATCCCTAGTGTTTTGCGAGCTTAGTAGGATATCCATTAAGTCATTAACTATAAATGGCCTCCCGATGCCTAGGCTAAGCTCTTCCCGGTCAGCAGTAAATCTTGGACAGAAATAAAATACGTGTTGAGCGTCCTCTATGGTCCGTGCACAGTGTGTGCAGAACGGATCAGTCTCGCACTTAAATCTATGTAAATAGAATTTAAAGCACCCGTGTCCTTTTAGTAACTGCGTAAGGAAAAGTAAGTCTCCCCAAATGTTCTACTGAACCAGGGCCCTATGTCCGGGACTATGCGTCCATTTGCCGTTGGGTGAGTGGCGCCATCTCTCTTGTCATCTGCGGTGTGTCAGCGCCTCACGGCTTCTCTGATCCTCGATTTGGGATCCTGCTGCTAGCAGGTCGATTGGGGCCATGCCAGCCAAGACTAGGGCTGCATTCTCGGAGACGGTGCGGTACGCACTAAGGACTTTAAGATTTGGGCAGCGTACATTATTATGGCTTTGACGACAGAGCAGATTCAGGTTCGCGAACACCTTAAGCAAAACTGTTCTGCGTGCGTTTGTCTCTCCAAATGTTCAACTCACCCAGGGCCCTATGTCCGAGACTATGCGTCTAGTCCATTTGCCGTTGGGTGAGTCGCGCCATCGCTGTTGCCATCTGCGGTGTGTCAGCGCCTCACGGCTGGTCTGATCCTCGATTTAGGATCCAGCGGCCAGCAGGTCCTGCAGGTCCAGCAGGTTGGGGCCATGCCAGCCAAGACTAGGGCTGCATTCTCGGAGACGGTGCGGCACGCACTAAGGACTTTCACTGCGCACATACGGTAGGCCGCCCTGCAGGTGCGGCTGTACGTCGGTAGCTCCATAGCTGGTGCCCAGATTTGGGCAGCGTACAGGATGATGGCTTTGACGACAGAGCAGATGAGCCGTCTGCTCCGCTGTCTGGGTCTACCTATGTTTGCCATTATGCCAGATAGGGAACTTGTTGCCCTGCCGGCTTTATCTCCTGTAGCTTCCAAGTTTGATTTGAAGTTTAATCTATGGTCCAACAGAACTCCCAGATATTTAAGTGCCGTTGACGACCTGGTTTCGTCCGATCCAATGAACACTCTGGCTGTTTCAACCTTCTTCCTGGAGCTAATCAGGACCGATTCAGTTTTGTGCGCGGCTAGGCTGTGGCCGTTATCCTGGAGCCAGCACATCACCTGTCTGATTGTTGTGTTAGTATTTTGCTCCACTCCTGCCAGGATTTTGTGTACAGCTACCACCGCTAAATCGTCTGCGATGCTCACGATACTGCGCCGTCTGGTGTGTCCAGTCGCAGGAGGACAGAGCCCTGTGGAACGCCTCCTGTAACTCGCCCTCGTTCCAGTCCGAGAGGAAGACTTGTTCCTGCTGGTAATGGTTGAAGGTCGTTGCGAGGGTTTCCGGGTAGTTAGTGGCGATCGTTTAGACTGCCGTGGCTGGAATACCGTCTTATCCTGATGCCTTTCCGGCCCTCAGCAGCTCTTCTGCGTCAATTTGTGGGGGGTCCCTAGCTATCGGCGCCCGTAGGTCATCTCCTCTTGCGTGGGGAATAGCGTTTCCACGATTTTTTCCGGGACGGGAGTTGCCTTACGCTCTATCTTGCCCATCACCATTTTGTACGCTAGCCCAAAGGGCTGCGCATCCGCTTCAGTGCTGAGGTCCTTCCAACAGCTGGCATTGCTGCGTTTGATCTCCTTGGTGAGTTGTGTCTGCTGGTGGTGGTAGCTGTCGTATGCTTCTGTGGCTACTTGGGCTGCTTGGGAGTCTTGGGGTCTTCGCCTTGCCCTTTTCATGGCTCTCTGGTAGCAGCGTCTTGATGAGTGCGCTTGTCATTTCAGGTTCGCGATCTTCTGCGTCCACCAGTGTAGTGGCTTTCGCTTCCTTCCGCCCATTTTCTTCCGTTCCGTAGAGGCGTCGCAGGCCATTTCAATTGCTTTCATTAGCTGAGTGGCTCTCTGTTCTGCATCTCCCTGTATGTGTTCGCTGCTTAGCTGGAACATGCGTAGCAGGCACTGAGTATCCATTCCGTCCGCATTCCACGCGCTGCGCCTCGCAGTTTTGCTCCTCCTGGTGGGTCCATCGTCTATGCTGCACAATATCGCCCGATGGTCACTGTATATACCTTAGCGACTTTCCAGCTGGCACCACGGGCTAGCTGTGGGCTGGCGTAGGTTATATCGGTTATCGATCCTCGGCCGCCCTTTGCGTAGGTTTATGCTCTTCCGGTGTTCAGGAGCACCACGTTAAGGTTCGCGAACGCCTCAAGCAAAACTGTTCTGCGTGCGTTAGTTTTGCACTTCCCATTCAGTCGCCCAAGCATTAAAATCACCCGCGATGATTACTGGGGAGCGGCTGCGTGCATCGTCTGCTAGGGCTTCAAGTATGTCTGCGAACTCCTCTAGGTGCACGCTCGGGGCAATGTAGCAACTATAGAAGTTGCTGCCGGCAATCTTTTGCCCTGGCATACCCCCTTGTTGTGTGGCAGGCGCTTAAGCATTATGGCGGAGTCCCACAGCTCCAGATCGCTGCTCCGAAGTTGGAGTTTACATTTTGTATCCAGCCCTCGGGGTGCATCGCCAGGTGTGGCTCGCTTAGGATGCGACGACGACTTCCTCTTCTCTAACAGTTTGCACCAGCAGGTCCTGTGCTGCTCTGCAATGGTTCAGGTTCAGTTGCAGGAACTTAATATTGACCTTTTTTTTGGATTTTGTTCGCCTTGACATACGTGGGGCATGTCCTACTGAGGATTTCGTGCGCCGCATCTTCTAGTCCAGCTCTTGTGCATATAATGCATGTGGGCAGCTGTTTGCAGTCCCTTGCATTGTGCTCAGTTCCTCCGCAGTTAAAGCACTTGCTCCTCTCGTCATGAATGCTCCTGCGTCTGGCCGCGATGTGTCCAAAAGCTAAGCACTTGAAGCACCTCCTTGGTTCTATTTTCTGCCGGATTCGGCAGATCGACCATCCTATACGCAGCTTGCCCTCCTGCAACATCTTTTTCGCTATTTCTCTGGGCAGTAGGATGTTAGCCGTCAGCGTTCCCCGGTATGCTTTCCGAAGTTTCGGGGGTGGATCCCATTGGTAAGTCTCCATCGATCTTGGCGAAGATGGCTTCTAGTTCTTCTTCAGGCGTTGTCCATTCCATGATGTCTCGGACCTCTACCAGGATCTTCTCGGAAATCGCTTTAACCTCAGCTATTTCGCCCACCTTTTGCTGGACTGCCTTGAGGAGTTTGGCAGTGGCGTTGTCCCCATGCCTTCCCATCTGCAGTAGGAGCTCGCCTGCCGCAGTCCGTCGTATCGCGGATACAGATTCTCTGTACTCGAGAATCGCTTTGTCGGATTTCACAGCCCTGAGCACTTCAGCGTACGACTCCTGGTCGTTGCACTTGACGACCAACGCATCTGGTCTCTGTGGTCTTCTGTGCTGGTTTGTCGGCCGCTTCCGCTCCTAGCTCTTAGCACCCCTTCGTTTTTTTGGCCTGTGGTCAGTCGATAGAGCTATCCAAGGTCGCGTTTCAGTCAGGTGTTTTCCCGTTACATCGATTGTCGGGATTCGGCTGCTCATTTTTCTGTAAGTCGATTGCGTCGCGTTTTCTTTCGTCGTTTGTCGATATTGCCTCCGTGCACTTCAAGCAGATGTTTTCTCTCTGCTCCTCTTCGCTGACAGCAACCTGGATTTGCTTCATCTGAGCAAGGGAGTCCTTCATTCCTCGTCCGTCATTCCGTCCGTACGACGGGCCTCTTTTCATTTATTAGATAAATGAGCTCATCTAGGATGCTTCCCAGCTTAATGAGCTGCGACCTGCAGGACGGTGCATTTGCCTTTGGCCTTTTTGAGGGTGTCCTCCTTGGTGGGGATTCCGGGCTTGCCGATCCTCTTCCTCTTTTTGGGGTGTCCGTCTCCTGCTCCCCTCTGATATCCAATATTGGTGGGGGGCACGGCTCTACCGGTGGGGTTTGTGCCATCTTCCTCGACTTGGTGAAGGCGTTCTCCTCCTCATCCTCATCCACATTCTGGTTTTGGTTTTTCGTTGTTTTACTCATTTTGTATTAAATGGGTCCCCCGTTGGGGCTGTTATTAGTCTCCGTGCGTGCAGTCACCTTAATGATCCCGTGGGTGCCTTTCCACGGAGTGAGGTCCACGCGAGGGTTGACTCCAGCCTTTATGGGAACTAGAGTTCAGAGCCGAATCGGTGTTGGCCGGGAAATTGTCAACTGGGCGTATACAGCCAGGTGGGTGGCGACGGAGAGCAAGCTTTTCCTAAGGCCTGTTAAGGTTTAAACGGGACGGGGGCAGCTGCAGCAATACCCCGTCAGCCGTTTTAGCATGATTTCACTCGGTTTACTCTCGTGACGGAATACTGCATCTGTCAGCCTATTGACGACATTTTTATAACAGGGCTTCCAGTATATCATAATTGAGGCCTTACTGGGCTGTAGTTCAATGAGCCTTGCTTGGGCAAGGTTCGGGTTTTAATTCCTCATTGATTTTCCTGTCAGCTTCCCTTGCATATTCGCAATAAGATAGCCGTCTGCTTCTGGCGTCATCTGTTGGAGGGAGGGCATCTAGCGGGAGAGAGTATATTTAATCAATGTACATAGATCGTCGTTTGTCGTGATCGCAGTGGTGTTGTGGCGCCAACTGTGGGCACCTGTTCTACATGCATCTATGTCGATGTAGATCTTGGCTGCGCCCTCTGCCGGAGCTTGGGAGTAGCTTTTTTTCCCCCGCTTTCGAGCACTGATCTGCAGCTGGCGACTCTATCAGCTGGCATGACTCATAACTTTGTCATGGAAGCGGAACAAGACGGCACAGTGAACACATAATGACAATTAAACAACAAATAACAAGAGTATGAAGGACGGTTGACACAGTGAGAGGGCAGTCCGAGTCCGTCGACTCAGGAGCACCAGGAAAACGCGTCCGCACTGTTTGACATACACATACACCTTCGATACGGGTATAAAAATGTATTTGTAAAAAAATTGGAGGGTATAAAATACCCAATATCCCGTTCCCGTTTCCGACATCTTCAGTTGATCGTCTCTCATTCATTCTTTCGCAATGCATTTAAATGCTTTTCTCGAACGGATTCCCTCGCAATTTCACTTTCCCACTAATGCAGCAAAATTCTGGTGTTTCCCCAGAAAACTTCAGTGCGGCGGCACAATACTCGCAAACAACGGCCATCTCCCCAATGCGAACGCTACATAGTATGCCGTAATCAATGCTGCAATCGTATCGAAACGCTATCGAAAACGATTCAAATCAGTACTTGTTATATTTCTTCTTGTGAGTCGTCAAGTATCTTCTCCTCAGAACGTAGTTAGGCTTTGTTCAAATCTAATGAAAGTTAAACATTCCGTTTCTTTTTGGACATACATGTCCACGCAATATGATTGAGAAGCAGGAAGTCGAGCCATTTCATTTGCAGTGTTTCGTATACTTCTTGCATTACGGCTTTGTCGGGAAAGATTCGATCGTCTTGGTCGCGGCATTGTTTATTAAACTTCACTTCAATTCACCTAAAAATGTATTTCAAAACTCAAATTTTCAATCATTTCATATATTCATAGATAAAATTACTAAGCTGTTTGAGATGCGTTTTGTTATTCCAAGTCTTATGCATTTTTATTATACCGCGTTTTACTTCACTTCACTTTTTAATATTGGGCCAAACAAAAATTAAATTTGTTATCCATAGCTGTAATTTTTGTTTTGTTATTCCAAGTGTGTTTCTTTTTTTGTTATACAACGTTTTATAGCGACTGCCGTTTACAGTATCCTATGTTGGTCTCCCAGCTCTAAGCTACCTACCTACTCACGGCATCCCAATTGTTCTGCGAGCTTAGTAGGATATCCATTAAATAATTGACTATAAATGGCCTCCCAATGCCTAGGCTAAGCTCTTCCCGGTCAGCAGTAAATCTTGGACAGACAACAAATATGTATTCAGCGTCCTCTATGGTCCGTACACAGTGTGTGCAGAACGGATCCGTCTCACACTTAAATCTATGTAAATAGAATTTAAAGCACCCGTGTCCTGTTAGTGACTGCGTAAGATAAAAGTTAGTCTCTCTAAATGTTTTACTCACCCAGGGCCCTATGTCCGGGACTATGCGTCTAGTCCATTTGCCGTTGGGTGAGTCGCGCCATCGCTCTTGCCATCTGCGGTGTGTCAGCGCCTCACGGCTGCTCTGATCCTCGATTTTGGATCCAGCGGCCAGCAGGTCCTGAAGGTCCAGAAGGTTGGGACCATGCCAGCCAAGACTAACGCTGCATCCTCGGAGACGGTGCGGTACGCACTAAGGACTTTCAGTGCACTCCTACGGTAGGCCGGCCTTTTTTTTTTTTTTTTTTTGTAATCATTTAATGTATTTCTTCAATAGTGCTTATAACTTAAAACTATAACGTGTAATACAGACAGTGGGGGGACAGATGGGGTAGGGGTCGTGCAGACAGATTCTCTGGTATGCCAGCATCAGAGGCAGCAGGTTGTCGATGCTGATTGCAGTCCCGGCGATAGCTTCGAGCTCCTGTCGCTCGTATCCGATCCGGTGGCACTCGAAGAGGACATGCTGAGCGTCCTCCACAATGCCAGAGCCGCACTCCGGGCACCAGTCCTCCGTCTCGTGTCCAAAGCGCTTGAGGTAGCTGCGGAAGCAGCCATGCCCGCTCAGCGCATGGGTGAGGTAGTGGTCTACCTGCACGTGCTTCCTTCCGACCCAGCACGAGATGTGTGGGATGAGGGAGTGCGTCCAGCGCCCCTTTTGGGAGCTGTCCCACCTCCTAAGCCAGTTCTCCATGCTGCTCCTTCTGTCCCTGCACTCCCGGATCAGCTCCCCTAGAGGAATATGCACGGCGATGACCAGCACTGCCTCGTCCGAACTGGTCCGGAACGCGCATGCAATCCTAATGGCGCAGAGCCGACACGTGGCCTCCAGCCCTCGCCATTGCGGCCTTCGCCCACACCGGTGCGGCGTAGAGCATTTGCGCCGTTACAACGCTCGTCAGCAGCTTCCTCGTTGCCTGCTTTGGGCCTCTGGTGTTGAGCAGCAACCTCGAGTGCGATCCTGCGGTTCCGCTGGCCTTCTTGTTGACGTACTCCAGGTGCTCCTTGAAGGACAGCCTCGTGTCTATGTGGACGCAGGTACTTAATCGACCTTTGGGGAGGTGATCGTGGTCCCTCCGACCTGCACGATTGCAGTCTCCACCGCTTTCCGGCTCGATATGAGCACCGCCTGCGTCTTGTGGGCCGCCAGCTCGAGGACTGCTACCGCTAGCCCTGACTCCACGGCTTGGATAGCCTCGTTGGCGAGGTTTTCCACGGCGGCAAGGTCCTTTGCGACCACCACTATCGCGACGTCGTCCGCGAAGCCTACCAAGCTTGTGCTGGCTGGCATCGGCAGCCTCAAAACTCCATCGTACATGGCGTTCCAGAGCAGGGGTCCCAAAACGGAGCTCTGCGGGACTCCGGCTGAGACTTCGTATGCTCTGGAACCCAGACTCGTGCCCATCGTGAGTACCCTGGCGCTGAAATAGCTGTAAGCTATATTCAGCAGGTACCCCGGGATGTTGAAGTTTCTCAGAGCCTCCAGCGTTCGGCCCCAATCGGCAGAAATGAAGGCGTTCCTTATATCCAGCGTCACCACCAGACAGTAGGACTTGCTTTCACCTCTCCACCTGGTTCTCGCGCATGCCTCCTTTGCCGTTTCTATCATCCTTAAAATGGCGTCCAGCGTTGACTTCCCCTTCCTGAAGCCGTATTGGCCCGGGGGAGACCGCCAGCCGCTTCGATGGCTGCACTCAGCCTCGTTGCAACCACCCTCTCAAAGACCTTCCCGATGGTGTCCAGCAGACAGATAGGCCTGTAAAGAAGGCCGCTGCCTTTTCCACGTCTCGGGGAACGTGCCCTCCTGTAGGCACTGGTTGAACAGGCCAGCAACCTCTTACGAGAGCAGCGCTAGCGCCAGCTTTAGCGTCCTGTTGGGGATCGCATCTGGGCCCGGTGCCTTCTTGGGCTTTAGGCGTCTGCCCGCACGCCGTACCTCGTATCCGTGACTCGGATATCTTGCCTAGGCTTGACTCCGACCGTGGAGAGCTCACGACCTGTTGCCCTCGCGGGAACAGGGCGCTAACTATCCCCTCCAGCTCTGAACCACCCCCCATTACTGGGCCCAGGCATTGAAGTCGCCCCTGACCACGACGTTGCTCCTTCCTCTCAGGTCGCTGCACAAATCGTCCAGGATCCTGCTGAAGCTCTCCAGCGGGAGACTGGGCGCCAGGTAGCAGCTGTACAGCCACGTACCTCCAACGTTCGCCCGGACGATGCCTTCTTCTGACTTGGTGTCGCATTCACTTCGCAGAGCCACAAGGAAGCTTTGCCACTGCTGTCCGTGGCCCACGCGCTGCTGCTCCCCACCTTGTAGGGTTCGCTGAGGATTGCCACCTCCGAGCTCAGCTCACGCACCGTCTGCGCCAGGAGATCCTGCGCAGCTCTGCAGTGATTCAAATGTAGTTGAATCAACTGCATGAGGATCTGGCGTTCTTGATCCCGCTGCTTGCGGCTGGGCGCTCCTACTTCCTGCCTGATGCCTTGTCTCCTTCTTCTCAGCTGCTGAGCAGATGAAGCACGATGGCTCCTTGCTGCACTCGGCTGCCTTGTGCCCCTGTCCACCGCATTTGATGCAGCAGCCGCTCCTGTCCACCGAGTTCTTGCAATTACTTGCGGGTTCCAGGCACCTGTAGCATCTTGGGAGACCCTCTCTTTCACGGATCCTGCAGACGGTCCAGCCGATCCGCACCTCACCGCGCTGCAAAACGGCTTTGCCCACGGAAGAGGGCAAGCTGACCACCGCCAACAGCGACTCCGAGTAGCCTCGTCGCAGGCTCCGCATCGGATTTGGCCCTCCTTGATATTATGCTGGCTCGCGATGGCGCCGCAGATCTCCCGTTCCGTCGCGAGGGAGTCGAGGTCGCGTATCTCCAGCGACCACCTTGGAGTCCTCCGTCATGGCACGCACCGTCGTTGCGTCGCCGAGGACCCGCGCAATGCTGTCCTTTATGGCCTCCGTACTCTCTGCGCTGCCTTTGGCCACCTCCAACAGTAGGTTGCCGTTGAGGGTTCGGCGTACCTTGCTGACGCAGCTTCCTAGGTCCGACAGTTGGTTGTCTTCCCCTTCTGGTCACCATGGCCAGCACCTCGCTGTACGACTTTCCGCACTCTTGTACTATGACAGCGTCGGGGCGTGCACGACATGCTGTCCTCGGCTTCTTGGTGACCACCTTCCATGCGCTCTCCGGGTTTTCCTGGCTCTCAGGCTTCCTGGCGGGCTTCCTGGCGGGCTTCCTGTCGGGCTGCCTGACGGGAGGCTCTGCTGCTCCTTCTCCACGCTCTGTGTGCTCTGTAAGCATTTCGAGCACAGGGTTTCCGCGTCGTGGCCTTCCTGCCCGACGCCTTCTCCCTTGGCGCCTTCTGTCCTGGCCTCGAGAATGCTCGAGTGCAGCGCCCTCATGCGCACGAACGTCGTCCTCGTAGGCATGGTGATGTGGCGCGATGTTTTGTCCATCATTTTGATGGACACCTCCTGCACAATTCCCCAGTTCCACTAGGTTCTCTCCAGACAGGTTGCCTCCTAGGAGGCCTTGCTCTTCTTTGGCGGCGTCGTTCTCTGGCAGCTTGCCGGGCTGGCAGGATCTCTCGTCCTCTTCGGGGTCGCTCTCGAGTCCAGGTCCGAGCTCTGTCCAGCTGCTGTGGACTACGTTAGAGCTGGCGAACGGCTGAGCTTGCTGCCCTTTCCGAACGACAGTGCCTCACCTTAAGGCGCCTCTTCCGTCGGTTGGCGTGGCGATCTTACCATAGCCGAGCTGCCCACGAAAGGGTTCCTGGCTTCCATCTCTTCTTCTAGACCTGCACTAGACGGCTCCCGCGCTGGCCACGGATTTCCCCTTGGCTGAACAATGGGGGATATACCGCCCCTCCCCGGTCCCCGACGTCCCGATGACCGGGACACCGCCTGGGCTGGGGATCGGAGGATAGTCGGATCAGTGAACTTTTCCCACGTGCCGCCTGTGCAGCCTCGAAGTATGCACGACTATTTTTGCCTCGAACTCACCCTGGGGGTATGAAAGGCTTTGCAAAATCTTAAAAAATTTGCAAGTTGTTGCACCCTGACAACTGCTGCTTGCTACGGTGGAGTGGTAGCCGATATGTGCCAGCTGGAGGTTTTTTTGGTTTCTAGCACTGTCCGAAGCAGTCAGCTTGAAACTTGGCACACTCACTGGATGGTTTTAAAACGCGACCGTACACTTTAGTGACAAATCCCGTCACGTGACAACTCCCGTCTCTAGGCCCCTGCAGGTGCGTCTGTACGTCGGTAGCTCCATAGCTGGTGCCCAGATTTAGGCAGCGTACACGATGATGGCTTTGACGACAGAGCAGATGAGCCGTCTGCTCCGCTGTCTGGGTCCACCTGTGTTGGCCATTATGCCAAGTAAATGTTTGAAGTTTGAAGTTTATGTTTGAAGTAAAATCTGTGGTCCAAGAGAACTCCCAGATATTTGTGTGCCGGTGACGACTTGGTTTCGTCCGATCCGACGAGGCAGAGTGTGTGAGCAGTGTGTGAGCGAAAGATAGAATCAGTAGCGGCTATCAACCCTGCAAAGCTACTAAGCCTTTTAATAGCTGTTGAATTAAGTAAAGTTGTTTCGGTGGAATATATCAATGATATATTTATTGGTAGGCGAAAGCGAAGGTATGTTGATTGGTATGCAGTATGACGATCAGCTCAAAACTAAAAAAGGGGCAGGCGGACCGAATTGCCCGTGCCTTAATGCAAGCGATAGAGAGAACGCAAGAAACGATAGGTTGCTCCACCAACTATTATATAAAGATTTTCCGACCAAATATCGGGCAGGGAAACCCGACAAACCCTAAAATGTATATTTTGTTGCGGTGAATGCGGGGGCTCGCTTCTGAAAAAATTCATTTCATTATGATCATTGTAGATGGTCATTCTCTACGATACTATTTTTTTGTTTTCTCCTATCTTCAAAATTGTGGACTTTCATATTTTGTGGGGACTGAAGGGTGCGTGGTGAAATAAACTTGCACTGAAGTGATATCACAGGAGTCTGCACAAAAATTTTGATTGCTCTAGCTTTAATAGTCTCTGAGATCCACGCCCTCATTTGTACTAAGGGACAAAGTCGACACGTTTGTGTGTGAGTGCGAGCGAGAGGGAACAATGTTTCTCGAAATAATTTTCTCTATTGTGGCTATACTAATGATCAGATCCGATTCAGATTTGGGGACTCTGATAGAGCAGCGTGGCCTCAACTGGGATGAAGGTGTGAGACTGCCTTCTTACTCTCGTAGATTGCTTTTAATAAACCTTCCATTCTTACTTAATCGTAGAATAATGCTTGGTGTGATTTTCATCCACAACTTAATCAGGGGTGACATCGACAACCCTGACTTGAAGAGCCGCATAAACTTCACGATTCCTATTAGATCCTCTAGAAATTTTATTCCTTTTTACCTTCCACTGTGTAGTTCGATTTATTCCATGCATGAACCGTTTTGGATCTTATGCTCGGATTATAATTCGTTCAACCATATAATAACCACCACTAATTCACTAACCCTACTTAAATGACTAAAACTAACATACCTTCCCCGTAATTAGTAATATTATTTTGTAACTTTGCATGTTAAGCGTTGTGTTTAGCCCTTTTCCTCAAATATTAGTCAAACACCTATCTTTGCTGCATGTTCGCGATCGGTTTCGGTACACGTGTCGCGCTTCATGCGGCAGCGCCGCTCGGTCGGTTGGGCGGGAAGACGGCTGCGTATCTGCCAAGGATCCACGCGTAACACGCTACGGCTTGGTGTCGAAGGCCCACTTGATGGCGCAGTCATTTCACATCAACGTCCTAAAGATATGGCCTTTCTCTATAATTCTGCATTTTTAGTTTTCTGCTATTTTCAAAATTGTGGATGCCACAGATGTGCGCCTTTTGTGGGGGCGGAAGTGGGCGGTGCGAAATTTTTGAAACACTTTTCTAGGAGTGAGATAGCATATCAGTCTGGAAAAAAAATTTGGTTGCTCTAGCTCGTTTAGTCTTAGAGCTATGGGCTACAAACAAGACGGACAGACAGACGGACGGACAGACGGACGGACAGACATGGCTAAATCGGCTCGGCTATTGATGCTGATCAAGAATATATATACTTTTGGGGTCGGAAACGCTTCATTCTCTTTGTTACACACATCCACTTTTACCACAAATACAATATACCTTTTTACTCTTCGAGTACGGGTATAAAATCATTGTTGCTGGGGGCAATCTGAGACTGACGTGAACGAGCTGCTGAGACTGCTGGACAAACTAACACTGATTTCCTACGACAACCGAAAAAGCGTTGAGGAAGAAGTAGGCAAGATGGAAGCTGCGCATGAACAGACCATAATTACACCAGCAGTTAGCTCTGCGACAAAAGTTCAAAAAATAGACTTTGAACAAAGACTCAAGCTGTCAACACCCAGTTGCAGGCCGAAACAATCTCGGGTCAAGGTCGGGTCAACCCGAGGTCAAGGTCTATGAACCCGTTACTCTCGACAGAACGGTGAGCTGTGATAAGTCACTGGACGCAGTGAAATCACTACCGGAGTTCGATGGAACTTTGGAGCAGTATGTTGCTTGGCGGCAGCCAGTAAAGGCTGCCTACGCGCTCTATGAGAATTATAAGGGTAGTTCTAAGCATTTTGAAGGAGCGGCCCCACGAAGGAGTTTCCCCTACCTCGTTTTCCCACGAAGGGATTTTCCCCTACCACGTCTTCCCACGAAGGGATTTCTTCCCCCCCAGCCCCTTGTTATTAAATGGATTTTTATACCCGTACTCGAAGAGTAAAAGGGTATATTGTATTTGTAGTAAAAGTGGATGTGTGTAACATAGAGAAGGAATAATTTCCGACTATATAAAGTATATATATTCTTGATCAATAGACGAGTCGATATAGCCCTGTCTGTCCGTCCGTCTGTCTGTCTTGTTTGTCGCCCATAGCTCTAAGACTAAACGAGCTAGAGCAACCAAATTTTTTTTTCCAGACTGATATGCTATCTCACTCCTAAAAAAGTGTTTCGAAATTTCGCCCCGCCCACTTCCGTCCCCACAAAGTGCGCAAGTCTGTGGCGTCCACAATTTTGAAAATTACAGAAAACTAAAAATGCAGAATCATAGAGAAAAACCATATCTATCACAGTCCCACATCTGGTCAATAGTATAGCCACAATTGAGAAAACATTTCTAGAAACATCATTACCCTCTTTCGCACTCACACAAAATCGAGTCGATTTGGTTTTTTTCGTATAAATGAGCGCCTCGGTCTCAGAGACTATAAGAGCTAGAAAAACCAAACTTTCTGTCTGAACTCCTGTGATATCGTTTATTCAATATCGAAGAGAATGACCATATCTTCCAGATACCAGATTGGTTCAGATCGGATCATTAATTGTAGCCACAATGATCAAATGAATTTTTAGCAGCAATTTTCCCCGCCCCTTGCAGCATAAGTCATTTATGGGGATGATTGTCGCTACAGATTCTCTCACACGCACACTCACGCTCACACAAGCTACCTCGTGCAGTGTACGTGTGTTGTTGTGAGAAAGGGATGTAGATATAGATGACAGATGCAGCAAACAAATGTTAAATGTAAAATGTAAAAAACTGAAACAACGTTTTTTTGAAAATTCCACATAAATCACATGTGTACTGACTGAGTACGAGTATAAAAGTAGAAACGCGTTCACAGCTACTCCGTACGTTTTTTCTCGTTATTATTTAAATACCATGTTTATTATTTCTGTCATTATTATAGTTATTAGAACTATTATCATTATCTCTTAAGGTTAAGGATTAGTAGG
The DNA here is from genome assembly GCA_009664405.1 of Drosophila bifasciata. Lineage (NCBI taxonomy): Eukaryota > Metazoa > Arthropoda > Insecta > Diptera > Drosophilidae > Drosophila > Drosophila bifasciata. The sequence goes on from CM019043.1 coordinate 20,079,868, forward strand.
TAAGCAATCACTATAACTATGAATCTTGTAACGAACCGTTTCTTTCCGGTCTGACCAGCAGAGCTGGCTCAGCGGCCGACGAGATCGTTGCAACAAAATTTGTATATGTTGCCTCGCAGACAACAATGAAACACACAGATTGGATTTTGGGGAAGTTTACAAATCTCTTTATTGGTATCTTATACCTAGGGCTCTTATGCGCTACTCTTATACTAGGCTACCTGCTGGGCCTCCGCTGGCCTTCCGCTGGCGACTTTGGCTCCGCACCACCACCGCTTGGTCTTTGGCTTAGCGTGGCTCCCGCGTGCTACGGCTGGGGGTTCTGACGCGGCAACCGCCTCGTCCGCCACTCACAGCTCCGCACACTCTGGGCTCAATTTTTGCTGGTACTCACCTAAGCGGTGAGTGATATCCTGCGTGCCACTCGTCTCTGTATCTCAGCTCTTGCTGAAATATCCCGTGATTCTTCCACTTTCGTCGCACGTTCACTCCGTTTCACTGCGGTTCCCGGCACTCGGTTGTATTCGCGCACTTCTCCGTTCACTGATCCTCGGCGTAATGTCCCGCGCCGCTCTCGCCGGGTTTCTTTTATACCCTCAGGTGACGCCGGCGCCCGTGTCGCTGCCTAGCAACAACGGGACAACCACGCGTTCCGTCGGTACTTTTCCATCGCGCCTCCGCGGGTTTCCACCGCTTTCTTAACGGGACCAAGCCGGTGGCGTGATCTCATGCCCGTATTTGGGCATGCGCTGGACCGCTGCCGGCCCGATCCCGCCGTCTCCTGAGCGGCGTGAGCGCCGCTCCGTGGGCGCTCCTCCATTCCCGGCGTGCTCTCACGGCCACCATTGGCCATGGGCCGGGCTACCGCCCGCGCGCCCCGCCAACCACTCTCTTGTTCTGGTCGGCTCTCTGGGCCGGCCGAATTCGCCGATGCTCTCTCCGGCTTAACCCTATACCGGCCCCTGTGAGGAAATTCAATTCCTCACACTTCCCCTCTCTTCACTAGAGGACCACTTCCCTCGTGTCCTCTTCCACCCGGCAAACTGACCGCATTTAAATTTTGGTCCAGCTCCCGCCAGATTTGAACGTTGCGCGCGCGCGCCAACCAGTGCGTTCCGATCTGGCTCGCTCATCCCCGTCGATCGGTTCGCCGGCGCCGAACTGGCTCGCTCCCCAGTTGATCGGTTCCGTTCCGCCGAACTGGTTCGCTTACCCGTCGATCGGTTCTCCCAACCATCGATAGTCTCCGCCGATATATTTTCGGCACTACTTTTTGCGCATTATGTGCACGATAGGTGTCAACGCGCAGATACGGCCGCCCTGTATCGGGCTGCCATACCCACCATTCACGCCTTTTCCGGTTGCGGTACCTGTACTACCCACGCCGGTCGTGTTTTTTTTTTCCTCCTTTTTTTTTCTGTGTGTGCCGGTTTTTTTATGTGTTTCCCTTTTTTCTTTTGCATGGCCCGAATGCCATAACCGCGAGTGACCACCTCCCGCAGCCCGCGCCCTGTGACATCCCCTGGTAAGTTTTTTTTCATTGACTTCAATTTTATTTTCTGTATAACTACATATGTACATTTTTTTTTCTTATAGCCTCTATCCCCGCCTACGCCTCTACCGACACCTCCACGTTGTTGGCGGACGCCGCCACCGGTACTGCACCCCTGCACCGGACCAGACGCTTGACACGCCGGCCAATGCGGCGGGTGCCCTCCACTGCCGGACGACCGCTTCTGGCCAGTCCGGCTTCGCCATATAACCGCAGCGCGCCAGGGCTCCTCACTCCCCACTGACTGCTGCCTCTGCAACTGTGGCCGTCTCACCTCGGGTGGGGCTGGGGCATGAGGCCTGGCGCAGTTTGCCCGGACTCTCCGTCTTCGTCGCCGGCGTGGAATTTATCCACGGCCCCCGCTCAGAGCTCCGCCCCGCCGCCGCTGCATCGCCGTCGCCGCTGCCTCCGTGCCGTCACCACCGCCGCCGTCGCTGCCCCGGTCCGTGACCACCTCTCCGGTGCCCCCCATCGCCACCACCGTCTCCACCACCGCTGTCGCCGGATCCGTCTCCGCGCCCTGCCGTCTCCGTCCTCCATCGCCGTGGCCTCTGCGTCGCGCCGGCCGCCTCCGTCGCTCGCTCGCCAAATCCGCGGATTCGTGCGCCACCCTCGGGGTCTCCTCCTCCCATACCTTGGTCTCTTCTTCCGTGTCGGGGTGCCGACCCCGATGACCACGTGATGTGGATGGTCTGATGGTGCCACCAGACCATCTCGGACTCGGCGTCGCCTTGGGACATAACGGCCCCACACCGCGCTCTCTGGCCCGCTCCATTGCGGCTGCTGCTCCGGACGGAATGGTTTGACGGCTCCTTGCCGTGGCTGCTCCTCCTGCCGCGAAGTGGAACAGGCTCGGCGGCTGCGGCCTCTGCTGCTGCTGCGGGCTCGGCGGCTGCGGCTCTGCTGCTGCGGGCCACGCGCTGCTGCTGCAGGCTCTGCGGCTGAGCCCGGGCTCTGCGGCTGCTGCCTCCGCTGTGGCTGGCGCTGCGGCTGCTGGCGCGGCTGCTGGCTGTGGCTGCTGGGGCCGACAGTGGCACCCGTATGAACTTTGGGGCCGGTGGTCCTCCTTGCTCCCCTCCTGCCCCTGTCGTTCCGCAGCCTTTTCCGCTGCCTCGGCCGCCAGCTGGCGCAAATGGGCAAATGAGCTGCGCGCGTATATCGCCCCTGTCGAACAGCGCGTCGCGCCGCGCCTTCCTCCGCCGCCTTCAGGCCTCCTCGTCGCGCCTCTGCTGCCGCTTCGCGCCTCGCCACCTCCTCGTCGCGACCGGCGTCTCGCCTCGCGTCGGCCTCCTCCTCGTCGCGTCGGTCCGCTGTTGCTGAGTCCGCCGCTGCCACAGCACCTCGCCCTGCGGTTCTGCTGCCTCGCTGCCGCTGCCGGCGTCTCCTCGGCCGTTCCTGCGGCGTCGACCGCCTCTGTGGCTGCATTCGAGGCGCCGCCTCCCTTCTTTCGCGCCGACTGCGCTGCTCCGCCGCGAGCCGGTCTTCCTCGCTGGCCTGCATAAGGATCAGCTCCGCATCTCGGGAGCTGGCTCCACAGCCACGAACACGACGTCGCTGTCCTCGCTCGCGTCGTCCGACACCTCGGGTCCCGCCGGCTCCGCGGCGATGCCCGGGACACCTCGCTCCCCCTACTGCTCAGTAAGGGCGACGCCATGAGCTCCAGTTCGGGGGACTCACTCCGCCGAGTCCACCGTTCGCCGCGCGAGAGCTCCGCCCGTCGCTGGCGGTGGTCCTCGGCCTGAGCTGCCCCACGCAGTTGGCCTGCTCCTCCAGATACCTGCTGAGCAAAATGTTTGCCATTTTAGGTTAGTTTTGATTTTTGTTTTTGCGGTGGTCTCTTCCAAACTGAACTATTCTTCGGTGACGATCACGTGAGAATGATCGCCGACTCAAACCTCTGCTGCCGCCATACCCATGCCGCCTTTCTCACCGTTCCCTCGTACGGTACTTCCGCTCTTTTCCTCTGGCGGCTCTCGCGGGATCCCGTTGGTTTTGGGCCTCCAGCTCTTCGCCGCATTAACCCTCCTAGGGATATCGGGGTTCTTTTTCCCCTCCCAGTTTTCCGGCCTCCTCATATTATTTATAAATATAAATTTTATTTTATTTATTATTTATTTCATCATTTTTTTTTTTTTTTTTCATTTTATTTATTTATTTGATTTTCTTTTTTTTTTAGACATAGCTCGGCCCTCGGCGTCCACCCTCGATTCTGTGACCCTAGAGTTTACGGCCAGCATCAACTCCGGCCCTCTCGTCCCAGCATCTCTGGTCTCCTTCGGTGAACTGCGCGATCATTGTTTGACCGTCCGATTCGCGCGCTCCGTCGGGTTTTCCTGTGGCGTGTATGGAGCCGTGAACTGATGCCGCACTCCCATCTGCTCGAGAAACCTCTTAAACGCCCGGCTCGTGAATTGCACGCCGTTGTCGGTGATCATCACCTTGGGCACTCCGAAACGGGCTAAAATGCGTTCCTGAATGCCTTTATTAGTGCGTCCGTGGTGGCCTTTCGGAGTGGCACCAATTCGGTCCACTTTTCTGAAGCGATCCACCAACACCAGCAGCATGGCGTTCTCATGCTTTGAACGAGGCAATGGTCCGACGAAATCCACGCACACTGCTGCCCAGGGTTCTTCCGGTACCTGTGAGCATTTTCCGGCTGCCTGTAGTTGGCTGGGCTTGAACCGGAGGCACGTCTCACACTTTCGGACGTATGCGGTTACATGCGGGTGCCCAGGGTGCATCCCTGGCTCCCAGTATCGGGCGGCTATTCTCGTCATGGTCTTCCTACTAAACGCCTGAGCGCCTCCGGCGAGTCATGATGATTCTCCTTCAAGACTCGTTCACGAAGGTCTTTTGGGCACGCACAGCTTCCACGCCACTACCTCTTCGTCGCCAGCTCTGTGTGGTATATGCCGGTACACCCTGCCAATTTCCTCCACGTAGTCTGGGAATTTTTCCGGTTCCCTCCTCATTTTCTCTTTTAATTTTATAATCCATCCGCACGGCCCTCCTGGACCCGCGGCGATATTCTCCTTCCGTCCACTCGCAAACACCGCTCCTCGATTGGGCTGGCGAGATAGCGCATCGGCTACTATGTTGAGCTGCCCTTTCCTGTACGCTATCTCGAAGTCGTACTGCTGCAACTCCAATGCCCATCTGGCGATCCTTCCTGTCGGGCTTTCGATACTATTCAACCACTTCAATGCCATGTGGTCGGTGACAACCCTGAAGTGGTATCCCTCCAGGTATGGCTTGAGCTTCCTCACGGCCCACACTATGGCCAAACATTCCTTCTCCGTGGCTGAATAATTCTTCTCCGCCCCGTTCAAGGTTCGGCTGGCGTAGGAAATTACCCTTTCTCCTTTCTCCGTCTCTTGCGTAAGGATTGCCCCCAAACCATAGTCACTGGCGTCCGTCTGTAGCACGAATTTCTTTGAGAAATCGGGGCACGCCAGCACGGGGTCCGCCACCAGCCATTGCCTTTTTACGGCCTCAAACGCCTGCTGCTGCTCGGGCGCCCACTCCCACTTCGCCTTTTTTCTTTCAGTAAGGCGCTGAGTGGTTGCACCATCGTGGCAAACCCCGGCACGAAGCGCCGGTACCACGAGGCAACGCCCAAGTACTGGACGCAGTTCCTTCACGTTTGCTGGTGGCTTGAGCTCTGCAATTGCGGCCACCTTCTCTGGGTCGGTGCATATCCTCCTCCTGTCACCAAATGACCCAGATACCGCAACTCCTTCGGAAGAACTGGCACTTCTCCACATTCAGCCTCAAATTGGCCTGTTTTAACCGCCGGAATACCTCCTCTAGGTTTCGTTGATGATCCTCCTTGGTGCGGCCAATTACTATGATGTCATCCTGATACGCGAAGGCGTGCGGCATCATCTCTGGACCGATCACCTGGTCCAACGCCTCCTTTGAAACGTGGCTGACGCTGAGTGTAGGCCAAACGGCATCACCTTCCACTGGAATAGACCCTTGCCGGGCACCGTGAACGCTGTGTATTTTCGGCTGTCTGTTTCCAGTGGGATCTGCCAGTACGCGTCCTTCAGGTCCAAGCTGCTGATGAAGGGCGCTTCTCTCAACTGGTCCAGAATGTAGTCGATTCTCGGCATGGGATATGCGTCCTTGATTGACTTCGAGTTAATTTTGCCGAAAGTCAACGCACAACCTCCATTGCTCGGTCTTCTTCTTAACCATCACGATGGGGGAGCTATACGGGCTTTTTCGAGTGCTCGATACACCCCCTTCTCCAGTAGCTCGTCCACCTTCTGGTTGATCTCAGCCTGCATCTTCGGGTTTTCGGGTAGTATCGCTGTTTAATCGGTGCAGCATCACTCATCGTGATTGTATGCACCGCCACATGCGACACTCCCTTTAACCTTTTAAATTCTTCTAATTCTTTGGCCAAGAATTCCTTGACTGACTCTTCCTCAGACCAACCACCACCCACGCCTGCTTCGGAATGACTCGACTTTTCTGTGGTGGTCTCCAGGATTGCCACCGATAGCCTTTCCTCCAACCGCCCATTTCGCCGACCTTTCCGCAGGGATCACGACCCTGTGCCCCGCACAGGTCACCTCTGCTCCGACTGCGGTGATGAAGTTCCATCCCAGGACCAGCGAATCGATGACTCCGGGTAGGACGAGAAGAGTCATCGGCACTTTCCGGTGTCCGAAGGCCAGCTCCACTTCGAGTTGGGTGGTTATAGCCTGACTGCGTCCGTCAGCCAGCCGCACTTGCTTCCGAACCTCTCTCGTTTGGCCCTCCGCTCGAAGCTGCAATGCCAGCTCGTAGCTGACAAAGCTGCTTGTGGCCCCTGTGTCGACCGTGGCCTTCCATTCTTTTCAAGCTTATCACCACCACGGCCGATAACTGGTCCTCCTCCGCGGTGAGTCCACCGATTAGTGTTCCGCCTCATCCCTGCGACCCCGGCACGGCCCTCCTCGGCGTGGGTCGCGGGCGTTTCCGCTTCCGGCAGCACTGCCATGTGGCCACGCCAACCTTTCCGCACAACCAGCAGAATGTCAGTGGACGCCCTTGGCATGCTTGCGCCAGTGCTCGTCGCTTCCACACCGACGACATACTTGGGAGGGATTCTTTACGAATCCCCCTTCCACATTGGAATGCGTCTGGACGTCGGCCATTGGCCTTGGCGACTTATTGTCCTGCCGCACGCCGGGGTTCGGCTCATCCTGGCAGCGCCGACACACCTCTGCCGCGGTCGATTTTGTGAAAGGGTTGGTTGCCCTCGCTCTTCCCACTGGGCTCTCCTTCTGGAATTCCGCGCGATCCTTTTCAGGGCCTCAAATTCATCGGCCAGTGCCATCATGTGGTCCAGATCTCTGCATCTGTGTGGTCTGATGAAAATCCGCGCAAATCCGGCATGCTGTTGTCGCGGATGAGCTCCAGCTGCTCCTCTGGCGTGCATTTGAGGGGTCGCATGAGGGTCTGCATCTCCACCATGTAGTCCTTGAACGGCTCTCCCCACTTCTGCTTCCTGTGGCGTACTTCCTGCAGCAGCTTTTGAAATAGCCCCGGGGCAAAAGTAGGCCTGAAAGCTGGCCGCGAAGGCATTCCAGGTTTGCCACTGGCGGTTGTTTTGCGATGAACCACATCAACGCCCTGCCCTTCAGTAGCTCTGGCATGGCCCTGGGGATCAGGTCTCGGTCCATGCCATACATATCGACCGACCATTCGACCTGCTCCAAGAACTCCAATGGTTTTCGCCGTCCCATCAAATCGAAACGACCATTCCTCACCTGCTTTGCCACGTTGGCATAGTTCAGGCGAGGCGGCATCTCTGTCTGCGCTTCAGGCACCTCCCGTTCCTCCTCGGTCGGTTCCTCCACGCCTCCTCGGCCTGCCGGCGCCATCCCACTTGCCCGGCCTAGCTTGCTGGCCGCGGTCTATTGGGCCCCGGCCTGAGCGATACACCTCATCTCCGGGATTGCCAGGCTCGCTATAAGTTCCTCTGGGAACTCGCCTGGCAACCTCCACACTGACGATGAGCCCGCGCCTGCCGGCAATGGCAGACGCTCGTACGCCTCCGCCTTGTCTTCGGTTGGTGGCCCGGGTGAGGTTCTGCCTGCCCGCATCTCCCACACACCTCCAACCTGGCGGCGTACTGGCTCCGCCCCGTGCTTCTCCACCCAATCTTTGAACACACGCCGCATCTCGGCCACTGTTCCCTCCAACTTCACCCCGAATGCCAAGGCACACTGGATCAGCTCCTCCTTCCTCAGGAGTGAATCCATTGTCTATTCCTCATCCTAAACTTCCCAAAATTTCACTTCTGTTTTTATTTCTTGTTTATTGCGAGGCCCCACGTTGGGCGCCAGTTGTAACGAACCGTTTCTTTCCGGTCTGACCAGCAGAGCTGGCTCAGCGGCCGACGAGATCGTTGCAACAAAATTTGTATATGTTGCCTCGCAGACAACAATGAAACACACAGATTGGATTTTGGGGAAGTTCTACAAATCTCTTTATTGGTATCTTATACCTAGGCTCTTATGCGCTACTCTTATACTAGGCTACCCTGCTGGGCCTCCGCTGGCCTTCCGCTGGCGACTTTGGCTCCGCACCACCACCGCTTGGTATCTTGGCTTAGCGTGGCTCCCGCGTGCTACGGCTGGGGGTTCTGACGCGGCAACCGCCTCGTCCGCCACTCACAGCTCCGCACACTCTGGGCTCACTGTTTGCTGGTACTCACCCTAAGCGGTGAGTGATATCCTGCGTGCCACTCGTCTCTGTATCTCAGCTCCTTGCTGAAATATCCCGTGATTCTTCCACTTTCGTCGCACGTTCACTCCGTTTCACTGCGGTTCCCGGCACTCGGTTGTATTCGCGCACTTCTCCGTTCACTGATCCTCGGCGTAGAGGTCCCGCGCCGCTGTCGCCGGGTTTCTTTTTATACCCTCAGGTGACGCCGGGCGCCCGTGTCGCTGCCTAGCAACAACGGGACAACCACGCGTTCCGTCGGTACTTTTCCATCGCGCCTCCGCGGGTTTCCACCGCTTTCTTAACGGGACCAAGCCGGTGGCGTGATCTCATGCCCGTATTTGGGCATGCGCTGGACCGCTGGCGGCCCGATCCCGCCGTCTCCTGAGCGGCGTGAGCGCCGCTCTTGGGCGCTCCTCCATTCCCGGCGTGCTCTCACGGCCACCATTGGCCATGGGCCGGGCTACCGCCCGCGCGCCCCGCCAACCACTCCTCTTGTTCTGGTCGGTTTCTCTGGGCCGGCCGAATTCGCCGTGCTCTCTCCGGCTTAACCCTATACCGGCCCCTGTGAGGAAATTCACCTCACAATCTATAAAAATATACAGCCAAGGGCCAATAGTCAAAAGGAATCTCGTGATTTCAAAGGGGGAATAGGTTATCCCCGATCATCTCGGTGATCAGCGGCCAAACTGGCAACGAAACCAAGAGTAAGAGAGAGCAAACGCTCGGCCCGGAAAGCTCCGACAACGGAGAGCGTAAAGCTCTGCCTAGGAACACATCGCCGACGGTGAGAGAGAGAGAGAGAGAGAGAACAAGAAACCATAGTAACAGCCGCAAGATCATCACCCACGCGCTGAGCCGAGAGAGCACAGAAACGGCCGGCGACGCCAAGCCGAGCCGAGAGAGAACGCAACAGCCCATAGCACGACGCAATACAGAACCAAAGCAGACAGAGCGTTGGAAACCATGGCAACGGTCGCGGTCGTCGACGTCAGCGCCGTGCTAAGCTGAGAGATGTCGCAAGAGCCGAGAGCAACGACGCAATACGCCAGAGAGAGAGAGAGAAAGAGCTGGAAACCATGGCAACGACAACGGGACTAAGATAAAAACCCACGCGGAGCCAAGAGAGAGCGCTAGAATTCCCTAGCAACGATATTGGTGAGTGAGACCAGCAAAAAGGCAAGGAGAGGGACAGCGTTAGAAGCCTGCAACGGTCTTCAATATCGCGCGCTGAAAACGAATAAGGGAGTCGCTCAAATGTTCAAGTGCAGACAGTTGTGTCCGCAAGTGATTGCCCCAAATCCGAGTCAACGCCGACGCCACGTTAAAATCTAACGGAAGGCACCACGCCGCGACGAAGGAGATATAGGGGAAAGCGAGTCTCACCGTCGTGAGAAGAAGGCGATGCGGCTAGGTAGGGAATTCAGAAGTTTTATTAAGAATAAAGAGTAAAAAGAAAGAATTTAAGCCCCGAGTCTCGAATTCGTGTACCGAATCTTTTGGCTTTCGCAGGGCCCAACTTTCATGTACAGCCGAGGCTGGCTTCCCTAATCTCCCTAGTAACAACAGCAGCGCAGCGACACCAGCCGGACCGCAGCTAGCGGCAGAGCCGGAGCAGCGCAGCGACACCAGCCGAACCGAAGCTAGCGGCAGAGGCGCAGCAGCGCAGCGACACCAGCCGAACCAAAGCTTGCGGCAGAGGCGCAGCGACACCAGCCGAACCGCAGCCAGCGGCACAGGCGCAGCAGTTAGCAACAGAGGGGCAGCAGCAGCAGCGACACCAGCCGAACCGCAGCAAGCGGCAGAGGCGCAGCAGCTGCAGCATCGACAGAGGCGCGTGATCAGCGGCAGTGCCGAAAGTAAAGCAGCGGATCAACCGTAAGGAGCAGAGACGCCGCCAGCGCCAGAGGGAGGGAACGTCGCCCGCCCGGGCTATATACTGAACTGTGATACCGTGGGCTGCGACAGTTATATATAAAAATTATACATTTATACAGTCAATCCGACCCAGATTCACTGTTCAGTTACCGCGATGCTATTTCAGCAAAAGCGTGCCTCGGGCCATGACCGAGCTACTCCCCGACCGAGCCAGCCGTTGGTACCGTACCAGCTAACTAAAAGGTAGCTCCTGGGGATACATCCGGCTGGAGTTTCTGTCGTATTTCCTACCAGCAGGGTATTTCGAACAACTGGACGACCAGATCCGGGGCCACAGGCAAGCGGTGAGAGAACAGATCAAAGATTACCTCATCGAGATACGGCTACTCCTGCACCATGCCGGGTACGACCCAGTTAAACCGCTGTACTGAATCTACGACAACACCTTGCCAGGACTTCAGCTATACGTGCGACGAGACCAACTGGCCAGGACATGGCCCATCGCATGATCACCACGCCCATTGCCCACCCACGCGCGGCCTGTCGCCGGTGTGGTCAAGCTGGACACGCCGCCTACGACTGCACCCACCCCTCGATCCTATTCTGCTGGGAATGTGGAAAACGCGGCACTCGCACCATCGACTGCGGGCCGCCAAGCCACGTCGTGATCCGACGCGCGTCTCGACTGACACGGATCAGCCGATCCCGTCTACTGGCCAGTCTCCTGGTGCACATCAAGCTGAATGATCGAGAGTTCCAAATCTTGCTCCTGGTCCTACCATACATGTTGGAGCAAGTTATTGTCGGCATGGACTTCCTATGTGCCATTGAAACGACGATAAAATCCAATCCACCACGCTGCTAAAACTAGAAGATCACTGCCCCACGCTAACACCACCGCCAGTTCTGACCACCGTCCTAAGCCAACCACCGGGAACACACATCCCAAACAAACCACATGGATCTCACACATGAGAGATCCTCCCAGAAGACCCAAGCCCACGGACCCCAAAACCACCGATCCCTCCGAACACGATCCAGAACCGGTCTCCGAGCCCTGGCCGCCGGACATAGCCCCACAGATCCAAGAATTTCTGGACACAGAACTTCCAAAGTTCAATAATCTCCACGGACCCTCCGTCATAGCCGAGCACTCAGTCGTCATGAGGAATAATCGACCCATCAAGCAGCGGTACTACCCAAAGAACCCAGCCATGATGCGGATCGCCGACGAGCAAGTCGACCAATTGATCCAGAAAGGTCCCATCGAACTCTCCCGAAGCTCGCACAGCGCCCCCATCGTACTCGTACGAAAAAAGAACGGCAAATGGCGCATGTGCGTGGACTACCGACAACTCAACACTCACTCTATTCCTGACGCGTACCCACTGCCCAGGATCAACTACATCTTGGAGCGCCTGCAGAACGTACGCTTCATAACCACCCCTCGATATGAAGAACTGATACTGGCAAATACCCATGGCCAACGGATGTCGAGAAGTGCTGATTGGTGCCGACATGGAACTCTATGCATTCACATATTTAGACGACATTGTCGTCATCGGACGAAACTTAGAGGACCACCGACACAACCTGGAGATAGTACTGTCTCGCCTTCGAAAAGCGAACATTTTCGAAACCGAATCAAATATATTGGTCACGTGATCAGCGAAGAAGGTATCCACACGGACCCCGACAAGATTGCTGCCGTCAAAGAACTCAAGCCACCCACGAACCTAAAGGAACTACGTCAGTGCATCGGAATGGCATCATGGTACCGAAGATTCGTTCCAAACTTTGCTACAGTCGTCCAACCAATGTCTCAGCTACTCAAGAAAGGACAAACATGGACATGGACAGCAGATCAACACGCGGCCTTCGACCAACTAAAGGAACTACTCACGACCGCTCCCGTACTTGCTTGCCCCGATTTCAACGTCAAGTTTTCACTACAAACCGATGCGAGCAACCTCGGCATAGGCGCCGTACTCACGCAGGAGATCGAAGGAAAGGAACACGTCAATGCCTATGTCAACCGACGCTTGAACCAGGCCGAAGGAAACTAATCCGCCACCGACAAGAAATGCCTCGCCGTCATTTAGGCAATCCGAAAACTACGCTGCTACCTAGAAGGATATCGGTTCGACGTTATAACCGACCATCTCGCGCTGAATACTCTGGAAAGCCCCTACGGAAGAATAGCGAGATGGGCGCTCGAACTCCAACAGTATCAGTACGACTACAGAGCAGGGAAACAAAACGTGGTTGCCGATGCCCTTGGAGACGCTAGCAAGAATCAAAGAGGACGCAACAACTTGCCCCTGGCTCGCACAAAGGATTCAGCAAACAAAGAAGAACCCGATAAATACCCAGACTACGTCTTCGAGAATGGAGAACTCTACAGGGATCTGGGCCACAAAACCGATGACCACGATTACGTGCCATGGATACTCTGCGTCCCAAAGGACCGACCCCAAAGAGTCCTCAAGTAATGCCATGATCAGCCGACGGCTGGCAACCTCGGAAAACCATCACACGGATCGCACAGCGATATTATTGGCCCGGCCTATATTGAGATGTGAGGAAGTACGTACGCAGCTGCTTGAGCTGTCAATGGAACATGGACATGGAACCCTATGCATTCACATATTTAGACGACATTGTCGTCATCGGACGAAACTTCGAGGACCACCGACACAACCTGAGATAGTACTGTCTCGCCTTCGAAAAGCGAACATGCGGAAAACGCGGAAAAGTGCATCCTTTTCGAAACCGGATCAAATATCTTGGTCACGTGATCAGCGAAGAAGGTATCCACACGGACCCCGACAAGATTGCTGCCGTCAAAGAACTCAAGCCACCCACGAACCTAAAGGAACTACGTCAGTGCATCGGAATGGCATCATGGTACCGAAGATTCGTTCCAAACTTTTACAGTCGTCCAACCAATGTCTCAGCTACTCAAGAAAGGACAAACATGGACATGGACCGCAGATCAACAAGCGGCCTTCGACCAACTAAAGGAACTACTCACGACCGCTCCCGTACTTGCTTCGCCCCGATTTCAACGTCAAGTTTTCACTACAAACCGATGCGAGCAACCTCGGCATAGGCGCCGTACTCACGCAGGAGATCGAAGGAAAGGAACACGTCAATGCCTATGTCAACCGACGCTTGAACCAGGCCGAAGGAAACTAATCCGCCACCGACAAGAAATGCCTCGCCGTCATTTAGGCAATCCGAAAACTACGCTGCTACCTAGAAGGATATCGGTTCGACGTTATAACCGACCATCTCGCGCTGAATACTCTGGAAAGCCCCTACGGAAGAATAGCGAGATGGGCGCTCGAACCCAACAGTATCAGTACGACTACAGAGCAGGGGAAACAAAACGTGGTTGCCGATGCCCTTTGGAGACGCTAGCAAGAATCAAAGAGGACGCAACAACTTGCCCCTGGCTCGCACAAAGGATTCAGCAAACAAAGAAGAACCCGATAAATACCCAGACTACGTCTTCGAGAATGGAGAACTCTACAGGGGATCTGGGCCACAGAGCCGATGACCACGATTAAGTGTCATGAAAACTCTGCGTCCCAAAAAGACCGACCCCAAAGAGTCCTCAAGTAATGCCATGATCAGCCGACTGCTGGCCACCTCGGCATTCGGAAAACCATCACACGGATCGCACAGCGATATTATTGGCCCGGCCTATATTGAGATGTGAGGAAGTACGTACGCAGCTGCTTGAGCTGTCAAAAGTTCAAGGCACTGCAGCGCAAGCCCGTGGGTAGAGTGCTTACCCGTAGGGCAGAGGAACCTTCCGCCACACTATTCGCCGACTTCGTGGGGCCACTGCCACGATCCAAACGAGGAAACATCATGCTACTGGTATTTTTCGACACCTTCTCAAATTGGGTCGAACTAGTGCCACTTAAGAAGGCTACCACAGCTACCCTAGAGCTAGCTTTTCGGGAACGCATTCTAAGTCACTTCGGCGTACCGAAACGATTTGTCTGCGACAATGGAACGCAGTTCAGAAGCCGCACGTTTCTGCAAACAGCCGGCGTGGATCTGCAACACACCGCACCGTACTGCTCCCAAGAAAACCCTACGGAACGGGCCCATTGGACGGTGAAGAACATGGTTGCACAATTCGTGGAGGACCACTAAAACACATGGAATGAGCTGATTCCCGAGATATCACTGGCAATCAACTTCAGCGTCTCCGAAACCACCGAAAGCCCCGCATTCCTGATACACGGGATAGAACCTCGCTGGATCATTCAGCGGGCGAGTCAAGAACAATCACGTCACTACAATATCCGCCGCCGAAAATGGTGCCCCACTAAAACTGCTCCGACAACATCACCTATCCAATGCAGTCGACGGCTTCGCTGCAAAATTGGTCCCAAAATATGACGGACCATACAAAGTAAATGGTTTACGTCAGCAAATAACGTAAAGTTATAACACCCCGGCAATCGAAAACAACAAGTGGCGAACATCAGCGACCTAAAAGAATATTACGACACGGTGGACAGCGGTTCCGCTGTTGAAGCAAACGACACCGGCAGTGCTACTGACCCACTGGCAACTACAACCTCCGACCGCAGCGAAAGCGCCACAACACAGTGAAGATTCCGCTGATGGAGCAAACGTAAGCAACAGCACTACTGACCCTCTACCAGATCTCCAAAGTATCCTGAACTACGATTCCGCTGATGGAGTGAACGTAAGCAACAGCACTACTGACCCACTACCAGAACTCCAAAGTATGCTGAACTACGATTCCGTTGATGGAGGAACGTAAGCAACAGCACTACTGACCCACTACCAGAACTCCAAAGTATGATGAACTACGATTCCGCTGATGAAGCAAAGCGACACCGGCAGTACTGCTGACCCACTACCCCAAGGTAGAAACGCCGGCGACAGCGGAAATGACAAGCGACGCAATGGCACAAAGCGCCGAAGGTCAAAAGAAAGAAGACCGCCACGGGCCGTTATATATACCTGAGCAGTATACAACCAGTATACCACCACCTCTAACGGGAACAGCACCACCGCAAACATCACCTTATCAGCCACCAGCACCACCAACGCAAACAGATTTCACCATGCGACCATCCAGCAAACAAGGAAACCAACAGGGACTGGCGCCGCTGCTGCTCCTTTTGGTCCTGACCACCAAGACAACCCCACGACAACAACTATAGTCAAAATATATGCGATTACTCCGATCCCAACCACATCCCCATCATCGACGTCAACGCGATCCTGTGGAAAAGATAAGGATATCTCAAGCACACCACCAACCTGACATCCTACGTGGCATACGTAGATAAAGTCTAACAGGCCACCACGCTTTTTTCCGCCGATCGGGTAGCCCCCGTTCTCGCCACGGACCTCGAGCACATCCGACCTTGGTGGCCACACTGGAAATACACCATCGGGAAACACGGAGCCTCAACATCCTGGGAACCGCCCTCAAAGTCATAGCCGGAACGCCCGACTTCAGCGACTGGGGCAACTCCGCTTCAAGCAGGGGCAGTTGTTCGAGTCCGAAAACCATTGAGCCACTTTCTGCAAGAAGCAGAAAACTACCACATGCGCCCAGCAACTAGCTGCGGGAACAATAGCACACTGCGGACGCTGCCCGGACACCTGGCTGCCGTCACCCCGTAGACCACGGCACGCTGGTCATCAACGACGCCACAATGATGGTCACCGACAACGCCGGCGACACCCAGAAGCTCACGGAAACGTACCTCATCACGTACGCCAACCGGGTCTCCCTAAGCGGGACCAGGTAGGTCAACCCACAAGGTTCCTCCAAGAAAAAGGCTGCCGTATCCGCCATGCTCAAGCTGAACATCACCGGACACGAGGAGAAGCTGAGCATGCCCTTTCTACGGGCGCTAAGCCTGGAAAACCTCAGGCACATCGAACAATGAACAACAAGGCACACCACCTCCCATCTCCTCACCCCTAATCGTCGCCCTGACACTGGGGATCAGCATCTGCTGGCTGTGCGTAAGACGACGGACCCACAAGGCAGCCAGCAACGCTGGGCCCCACAACGCCGAAGCCGGCCTAACCCCCAGCGAGAGAGCACGTGCCCCGTCATCCAGCACCGGTCCAAAACCGCTGAGAAAGAAATGGCAACGTGCTGAGGACTGGAAGTAACTAAGAGCCCAGAGACCAAACCTCAGGTCATCGTGTACGATGTGGACACGTCTATCAGAAGTGAGGAGTTTATGGATGAACTCTTCTCGAAGAACCTGGAGGAACATAAGTCGCTAGCGGAGTTCGGTTCAACTGGACAGCAAAACCCTGGTCGGTCGCTGACGGCGACACGATCAACGTGACGCTGAAGGTCGATGAAAAGGCGCATGATGTGGTACGCGAGTACGTGTACATCAAATGGTTTAGATGCCGCTGCCGTTCTTTGGTCTGAACCTACGCATGCCATAGACGTGTGGGCTTTGACCACAAAGTGTCCCAGTGCCGTCTTAAGAAGAACGTGTGCCACCGATGCGGACAGGGCGGCCACAACGTTTCGTGGTGCCTCAACCCGATGAACTGCCGAAACTGCCGCTTCAAGGGGTAGTCGGCTGAACATTCCATGCTGTCAGCGGCCTGCCCAATTTACGCAGCGGTATTGGCGAGGGTGAATGCCTGACATTAAAATGTTTAGCTTCATCCAAACTAATTGTGGTCGAGGTCGAGCAGCCCTGGTGGAACTCGGATTCATCATGCGCAGCTCTGGCCACCTGTTTGCACTGGTCCAGGAGCCGTACGTCGATGGAGCAAAGCGGATAACCTTCCTTCGGGAATGCGAGTTTTCTCGGGCCGCCCCTTCCTGATGAAAACCCGATAGCTGCCATTATCATTGATGAACCGGAAGCCATCTGTATGCCAATAGACTCCCTTACCACTGAAGGGTAAGGACTGAGGCAACGGCTACAAAACGCTCGTAGGCACGAGACCGACGCAGCAGAGCAACTTGTGGTTGGGTTGAGGATCGCCTCGGCGCAATACAAGAAGCTCATCCTGAGGACGAAGGAGGACAACTGGCGACGCTTCGTGGGAGACAATAGAGGTGAACTATGGGGGCATGTCTACAGGATTTGCCGAGGCCGCAAAAAGAGCATGGATATTGGATGCCTTCGGACGGATGGTGGGCTAGTCGCAACATGGAGCGACTGTGCTCCTCCGCAACTTTTTCCCATGTTGCGGAGTCGAATGCGCACATTGTCAATCCGCACATTGTCATTACGACTTCGACAACGGGCTCCGTTTTGGGACCCCTGCTCTGGAACGCCATGTACGATGGAGTTCTGAGGTTGCCGATGCCAGCCAGCACAAGCTTGGTAGGATTCGCGGACGACGTCGCGACAGTGGGGGTGCAAAAAGTACCTCGCCGCCGTGGAAAACCTCGCCAACGAGGCTATCCAAGCCGTGGAGTGATGGCTAGCGGTAGCAGGTCTCGAGCTGGCGGCCCACAAGATGGAGGTGTTGCTCATATCGAGCCGGAAAGCGGTGGAGACTGCCATCGTGCAGGTCGAAGGACCACGATCACCTCCCAAAGGTCGATTAAGTATCTGGGTGTCCACATAGTGTGAGAACCTATCTCAGGCTGAGGTAGGCTCAGTCTGTCCAGGATTCTTCCCTACAAGGAATTTGTAGTTCGCGGGAACTTTAGGGCAGGGCTTGGCCGTGAGACCGAAAGTGGAGCGGGCGTCGAGTCTGACTACCTTTAGGTAGTTTGGTAATCGCTCTGGGCGATGAAAGGGAAAAACGCTGACACCTGAGTTTTTGGTGTGCGCGGCAATGTGTTTCTGGGTCACCTGAGTTGTGTTCGCGCTTGGCGAAGAAATGATGACACTTCGTTGAGTTTGTTTTGATGGGTTTTCTTTAATGCTTTATTGTAATTATTTAATTGTCTTTGTGTTGTGTGGTTCTTGTTCTGACTTGTTCTAGTAGCCACGGCGGATGGACTGCCGTTTGCGCTCGGCTGATGGACTGCCGTTTTAGTTGAGGATAGGCGATGGACTGCCGTCTTGGCTTATGATAGGCGATGGACTGCCGTTACTGTTTACGATAGGCGATGGACTGCCGTGTTTTTAGGATAGGCGATGGACTGCCGTTACTGTTTACGATAGGCGATGGACCGCCGTTACTGTGTCGAGTAGGCGATGGATCGCCCCGATTGATCGAGGGCTCGGGCTATTTAAGCGCGATCTCGATGGCTGAGTCCGCAGTTTGTGGTCACGGAAGTGGTATCGAGTTCTCCTGCGCGTCCCACTGACCTGGTCATTGCATCGGTGGTACCGAGAAATGAGTTGTGTAGTTTTGAAATTCTGGTAAGTTGGTGGGAATCGTGGAGTTGTGTAACCTGCGGAAATTGGGTGTGTGTGTTGCTTCCGCAAAGATCGATCGGCGTACAGTGCCGGGTGTATGGTGTTCGTGGTTTTGGTTTGTGATTACAAAATAGGGTACGTGGTATTGTGTTTTATGTTCTTATATGACAAAAAGTAGCTTAGTGCTATGAATATGAATATGTATATGAATGTAACGGACCCGAGGTTCGTTACACCCCCTTTCTTCAGGGTGCGGAGTTGCAATTGGCCGTTTTGTTACCCTGGTCGGCAAAAGTTTTTGCCAACGTGTTTTGGCGTTTCTATTGGTGGTTTTCCGTCGTCAGGGTCGCTGTGATCGCACCGTTTGCTTTCTCAGCAGGATCGCTGTCCAACGTGTCGTGGTACTCTTTCAGGTCGTTGATATTTGCTACTTTTTAGTTTCCGACTTCCGGGGGTGTTGCAACTTGACGATATTTGTTGACGCGAACCCTTTGACTTTGTATGGCCCATCATATTTTGGGGCCAATTTCGCAGCGAAACCGTCGGCTGCGTTGAGAGGTGGTGTTGTCTGATCAGTACTAGTTGACCCACCGTGGGACGCCATTGTCGGCGGCGGAGATTATAGTGACGGATTGCTCCTGACTCACCCGCTGAATGTTGTTCCGCACTATCGCGAACACTTTGAGTCGGGTCGCCTTAGTGTGGGCTGTAGTCCGGAGGGCTTCCTGTCCCTGGTGTAACTTCGTCGTATAATGCTCCAGGTAAGCGAGGTTCTCTCCCGTGTAGCAAGAAGGCGGGGCTGAATCCAGTTGTTTCCGAAACACTGGAGTTAATTGCTAGTGATATCTCGGGTATGACTTCGTCCCATGTGTTTTGATGGTCCTCCACGAATTGTGTAATCATGGTCTTCACCGTCCGATTGGCCCGTTCCGTAGGGTTTTCCTGGGGACAATACGGTGCGGTGTGCTGCAGATCAACGCCGGCTGTTTGCATAAACAGGCGGAATGAGCGGCTGGTGAACTGTGTTCCATTGTCACAGACGAATCGTTTTGGTACGCCGAAGTGACTTTAGAATGCGTTCCCGAAAAGCTAGCTCTAGAGTGGCGGTGGTTGCCTTCTTAAGGGGCACCTAGTTCGACCCATTTTGAGAAGGTATCGAAGAATACCAGAAGCTACGGTGTTCCCTCGTTTTGATCGGGGAAGTGGTCCTACGAAGTCGGCGCATAGTGTGGCGAAAGGTTCCTCTGCCCTGCGGGTAAGCATCCTACCCACGGGCTTGCGTTGCAGTGCCTTAAACTTTTGACAGCTCAAACAGCTGCGTACGTATTTCCGCACATCTCGATATAGGCCGGCCAATAGTATCGTTGCGTTATCCGTGTGATGGTTTTCCGAATGCCGAGGTGGTTCGCCGTGGGCTGATCATGGCATTCCTTGAGGACTCTTTTGGCGTCGGTCTTTCGGGACGCAAAGTTTCCATGACACGTAGTCGTGATCGTCGGCTCCGTGGCCCAGATGTCTGTAGAGTTCTCCATTCTCGAAAAACGTAGTCGGGGTATTTATCGGGTTCTTCTTGGTTTGCTGAATCCTTCGTGTGAGCCAGGGGCAAGATGTTGCGTCCTCCTTTGATTCTTGCTAGCGTCTCCAAGGGTTGTCGGGACAGGGCATCGGCAACCACGTTTTGTTTTCCTGCTCTGTAGTGGACGTCGTATTGGTACTGTTGGAGTTCGAGCGCCCATCTCGGGCGCTACTCTTCCGTAGGGGCTCTCCAGAGTGTTCAGCCATTTCAGCGCGAGATGGTCGGTTATAACGTCGAATCGGTATCCCTCTAGGTAGCAGCGTAGTTTTCGGATTGCCCAAATGACGGCGAGGCATTCCTTGTCGGTGGCGGAGTAGTTTCCTTCGGCCTGGTTCAAGCGTCGGCTGACATAGGCGATGACGCGTTCCTTTCCTTCGATCTCTTGCGTGAGTACGGCGCCTATGCCGAGGTTGCTCGCATCGGTCTGTAGTGAAAACTTGACGTTGAAATCGGGGCAAGCAAGTACGGGAGCGGTCGTGAGTAGTTCCTTTAGTTGGTCGAAGGCCGCTTGTTGATCTGCGGTCCATGTCCATGTTTGTCCTTTCTTGAGTAGCTGAGACATTGGCTGGACTACTGTAGCAAAAGTTTGGAACGAATCTTCGGTACCATGATGCCATTCCGATGCACTGACGTAGTTCCTTTAGGTTCGTGGGTGGCTTGAGTTCTTTGACGGCAGCAATCTTGTCGGGGTCTGTGTGGATACCTTCTTCGCTGATGACGTGACCAAGATATTTGATCCGGCTTTGGAAAAATGTGCACTTTTCCGCGTTTATCCGCAGGTTCGCTTTTCGAAGGCGAGAGTGACTATTGCTAGGTTGTGTAGATGGTCCTGAAGTCTCGTCCGACAACGACAATGTCGTCTAAATAGGCGAATGCGTAGGGTTCCATGTCGGCACCGATCACAGTATCAAGGGCCCGTTGAATGTTGCTGGTGCAGAATGTAATCCGAAGGGCATCACTTTCCATTGATAGAGACCTCTGCCGGGGACCGTGAAGGCGGTGGCTTCTCTGCTTCCGTTGGCCATGGGTATTTGCCAGTATCCGTTCTTTAGATCGAGGGTGGTTATGAAGCGTGCGTTCTGTAGGCGCTCCAAGATGTTGTTGATTCTGGGCAGTGGGTATGCGTCAGGAATAGAGTGAGCGTTGAGTTGTCGGTAGTCCACGCACATGCGCCATTTGCCGTTCTTTTTTTACGTACGAGTACGATGGGGGCGCTGTGTGGGCTTCTGTGAGGGTTCGATGAGACCTTCTTGATCAGTTGGTCGACTTGCTCGTCGATAATCCGCATCATGGTGGGTTTTTTGGGTAATACCTCTGTTTGATGGGTCGATTATCCCTCATGACGATGGTGTGCTCGGCGATGTTGAGGTCCCGTGGAGATCATTGAACTTTGGAAGTTCGGTGTCCAGAAATTCTTTGATCTGTGGCGCTATGTCCGGTGGCCAGGGATCGGAGATCAGTTCTGGATCGGGTTCGGTGAGATCGGGGGTGTCGGGGTCCTTTGGCTGGCTTGGGTCTTCTGGGAGGATGGTTGTGTCGAACGCGCTGGGGGGTTCGATCCTACCTGGGTAGTCGCTTTGTGGGCGACGATCGGGTTAGCGTTGACCGTGGGTGGCGTAGCTTCGTGGGTCTGGCGGTATACCTGGGTTGTAATGTCTCCAGATCGAGGTATGGCCAGACGGGTCTCAGTGGCGACTCTGTTTTCGCAGCAACGACTTGGTTGGGCGACGAAGATTTCGACGTGGTGTTAGGCACGGCGTGCATGGCGCTAGTGGGCACGTCAGTACACGGAAGGTACTCCAGTGGGTTGGCGAAGATCGGAGTGGCGTCGGCCGTGGGTACGACAGGGCTGCGGTCGGTGTTTCGGGGGGTCATCGGGCTAGATTCCGGTTCCGGAGTGGAGATGTTCCGTGGATCTTAGTTCGATATTGACCCGACCAGCAAGGGGTTTGCGTGGCTGTTTCCCTCGTGGTTTGGTTGTTGCACCGTTGCTGCCGTTGTCGTTGTCGTTGTTCGGGGCTGGTGGTCGTCTCTGAGGGTGGTGGGTTCACCTTCTCCGTTGAAGGGAATGGTGCATGGGTGCGCTGTGGCGAACTTGGACCTGGGCTTCCTGTGTCGAGCGGGTTCCAGTTCGTTGGGGTTTGTCTCGTGGGTGAGATCCTGTGGTGGGTTCGGGGTGCGTGTGTCCCGTAGTTTGTTTTGATCCTGGGCTTCCTGTGTCGAGCGCCTGGTTCACGTGTGTTGATTCTTGTCTCATGTGTGAGATCCCGTGGGTGTGTTTGGGATGTGTGATCCCTGTGGTTGGCTTAGACGCGGGTGCCCGAGTGGCCGTTTTCCCGTTTGCTTGGTTGCGTTTACCGGTGCCTGCTTCTGGGTTCGTGTTTTCCGTTGTGGGCCGGTTGTTTTCGCTGTGGTTGGCTGGTGTCGTATTCTTTCTTCGTTGCATTATTGCGCCGTCTTCGGGGGTAGGTCGGGGGGCGTGTGTTCGCTGTGGTTGGTTTCGGGGTCGTATTCTTCGTTGCTGTATTGGGTTCCGTATTCTTTGTGGTAGGTCGGGGACGTGCATTCGCGGTGGTTGACCCAGATTTCTTTGTTGCTGAGGTTGTGGATTCGTACGTGATTGGTTTGAACTGACGGTGGCGTTGGCGTGAGGTGGCGATCTTGTAACTTTAGCAGCGTGGTGCCGCATTGATCGTCGTTTCGATAGCACTAGGAAGTCCATGCCGACTATAACTTGCTCCAGCATGTTTGGTAGGACCAGGAGGGATTTGAACCTCTCGTTGATCCAGCTTGATGGGCGCCAGTAGAATTTGTGTGATCTCTGACTGAGCCGTCAGCCAGGCGTATGCGGACGCATGCATCTTGCAGGTTGGAGTTGTTGTTTAGTTGTCGGGCCAGGTTGTCGCTGACGAAACTTCGGGATGCCCCGGTGTCGATGGTGGCCTCTGCTGTTTGTCCCCTATTGTCACTTTCGCCACTATTCGGCCGTCGTTCACGTGTAGTGGGTTGCTTAGTTGCGGGTCTGGGGAGGCGTCGTTCTCGGCTGATCCCGTGTCAGTCGAGGACGCGTGTGTTTTCCGACGTGGCCCGTCGGCAGCAGTCGACGGTCCGAGTGCCGCGCTTCCCCACATTCCCAGCAGAATAGATCGAAGCGTTGGTGCAGTCGTAGGCGGCGTGTCCAGCTTGACCACATCGGCGACAGGCCGCGCGCGGGCTGGCAATGGGAGTGGTGATCATTCGATGGGCGACGTCGTGGTTCGTTGTGCTGGTTTGATTCGATGCCTGTCTGCGCGGTGTGTCTGCTGAATCCCAATGGGGTTCCGGAAGGGTGTACGGTAGGACTCACCTTTCTGCGGTCTGGGTGCCTTGCCGGCCTGGGGGTCTTTGGTGGGCTTCTGCATGGTGCGGGGCCGTTGCGCGTTTCCTCTCGTGAATAAGCTCGTACTCTGCCGCTAGTCGGGTTAGCTGTGACAAGTTTTCCACCCGTCTCGTCGCACGTATAGCTGGAGTCCTGGCAGGGCGTTGTCGTAGATCCGGTAAAGCCCGTGTCTAGGTCGTACCCGGCATGGTGCATGAGGAGCCGTATCTCGATGAGATAGTCTTTGAATGGTTCTCCCACCGCTTGCTTGCGGCCTCGGATCTGGTCGTTCAATTGTTCGAAATACCTTGGCGGCAGAAAATACGTCAGAAACTCCTGGCGGAAATGTGCCCAGGAACTGCCATGTAGTTGGCTGGTACGGTGCCAGCGACTTGCTCGGTCGGTGAGTAGTTCGGCCATGCTCCGAGGCAGTTGGTTGGTGTCCACTCCGTAGGCGCGTGCGCGTTCCTCGAGTAGTTCCAGAAACGATAGTGGGTCATCTTCCGTTGAACTGATGCCCCATCCGCGGATGTTCTGCCGTGCGTGCGACGTGGTTATAGTCGGGCCCGCTTATGGGTGCGTCTATTGCTGGCACCATTCTCTGTGTGGGCGAGCGGAGGTTTCCGTAGTGGGCGGCCTTGGAAGATCGGCGGCTGTGACCACGGGGTGGTCGGGGCGTGGGCTCTGGGGCTGCGGGGACATGCAAGGTGGTTTCTTGGGGGTCCCATCTTCCGGTGCCTGATGGTCCTGGAGTAGTGGGCAGCGGGGACTTGGAGCGTCCTGCTGGTTTTGCGTATTGTCTCTCGAGTTCTGCCAAGCGAGTCCAGGCACCCGGCGGGAGTGGTCTGGCGACTAGTGTGGCAAAGTTCTTGCGCAATCCTTCAACAGTTCCTTCCGGTGTCAAATCTGAATTCCTTGGCGAAGGCCTCCAGCCTGTCTCGGCGGCGTTGTAGATCCAGCCGACGCTGACGTCTGATTGGCGATTCGCCTGCTGTTGTGGAAATCAATGCTCGCGTCGTCTTCGTAGGCTTCCATGGTGATTGGACTGAGTTTTCCTCGGTGTTGTTTTTGGGCACTTTTCACTATTTTAGCACTTGGTCACTGCGTTTACTTTCCCGGCGGCACTCGCGACTGGATTCGTGGGTGCGCGAATTTGGTTTTGTACCGGACTTGTGTTCTGTGGTTAGCTCTACTATTCTTTTTCGGTGGCCGTGGGTCTTTACTTCACGTAGCCCCGTGTTAAGGTTTTTTTTAAGTTTCCTTAAAGTTGCCAGAAAAGTTGGCTTTGAAATCTCCTTAAAGTTGCCGTAGGTCCCTGCTCGGGCGCTACTTGTGAGAACCTATCTCAGGCTGAGGTAGGCTCAGTCTGTCCAGGATTCTTCCCTACAAGGAATTTGTAGTTCGCGGAACTTTAGGCAGGGCTTGGCCGTGAGACCGAAAGTGGAGCGGGCGTCGAGTCTGACCACCGTGTAGGTAGTTTGCAATCGCTCTGGGCGATGAAAGGGAAAAACGCTGACAACTGAGTTTTGGTGTGCGCGGCAATGTGTTTCTGGGTCACCTGAGTTGTGTTCGCGCTCGGCGAAGAAATGATGACACTTCGTTGAGTTTGTTTTGATGGTTTTTCACTTAATGCTTATTGTAATTATTTAATTGTCTTTGTGTTGTGTGGTTCTTTGTTCTGACTTGTTCCTAGTAGCCACGGCGGATGGACTGCCGTTTTGGTTTATGATAGGCGATGGACTGCCGTGTTTTAGATAGGCGATGGACTGCCGTTTTTGGCTTATGATCGGCGATGGACTGCCGTTTTGGCTTATGATAGGCGATGGACTGCCGCCGTTTGATAGGCGATGGACTGCCCCGATTGATCGAGGGCTCGGGCTATTTAAGCGCGATCTCGATGGCTGAGTCCGCAGTTTGTGGTCACGGAAGTGGTATCGAGTCTCCCCTGCGCGTCCCACTGACCTGGTCATTGCATCGGTGGTACCGGAGAAATGAGTTGTGTAGTTTTTGGCACTTTGGTCATTGATTTGGTTGCACCGGAAATGACCTGGAGTGTAGTTTTGAAATTCCGGTAAGTTGGTGGGAATCGTGGAGTTGTGTAACTCTGCGAAATTGGGTGTGTGGTGTTTCCTGCGAAGATCGATCGGCGTACAGTGCCGGGTGTATGGTGTTCGTGGTTTTGGTTTGTGATTACAAAATAGGTACGTGGTATTGTATTTTGTGTTTTATATGACAAAGTAGCTTAGTGCTATGAATATGAATATATATGAATGTAACGGACCCGAGGTCGGCCATGAACAGACACGAGGCTGTCCTTCAAGCACCGAGTACGTCAACAATAAGGCCAGCGGAACCGCAGGAGGACCTCGAGGTTGCTTTTCGCTCAACACCAGAGGCCCAAAGCAGGTAACGAGGAAGCTGCGCCGCGCCATTGTGTGCGAAGGCCGCAATGGTGAAAAGCTATATGCGAGGGCTCAGACGAGGCGAGGGGAACTGATCCGGGAGAGCAAGGAAATTTGCGATGCCACGCAGGATGGGGAAGCAGGAAAAGCGCAAGGGGCAGAGGTGAAGGCTGCCGCCAGAAGGGAGCACCTTTGGAAAACTGGCAGAGGAGATGGACAGCTCCCAAAAGGGCGCTGGACGCACCCTTCATCCCACGCATTTCGTGCTGGGTCGGAAGCACGGGCAGGTAGACTACTACCCCACCCAGGCGCTGAGCGGGCATGGCTGCTTCCGCAGCTACCTCAAGCGTTTGGGCATGAGACGGTGAACTGGTGCCCAGAGTGCGGCTCTGCATTGTGAGGACGCTCAGCACGTCCTCTTCGCGCCATAGGTTCTGGTTACGAGCGACAGCAGTTTTGAAGCCATTGCAGGTCTGCAATAAGCATTGATAACCTGGTGCCGCTGATGCTGATACACCAGGAGGATCTGGGAAGTACAGCAGAAGATGGCGCGACTAGACGAATGCCTGTTGTGCGAGTGGCAACCCAGATGGGATGATGGTGACTCTGGTCGGGTGACGCACCGTTTTATCCCGAACGCAAGCTTCGCTGACAGCGAGCTAAGGTGTGGCTTCGCTGCGCGCTGGATTCTCGCTGACTGGCTACGGATCGCTTAACGCATACCTGATGGAGAGAAGCCGAGCGACAATGCCTGCATGTCTATGCGGCGCAAAACGAGAGTATTGGCAACACGTGCTGTGTGATTGTCCGCTCTATACAAATTTAGGAGACCTCGATGGACTTGGAGTACAGCACAGATGGCGAATGGACCGTATCCGAAGTGATGACTATCCAGGAGAGGATGCAGTTGCTGGATAGATACGCAGACGAGGCGTTCTCCAGACGGCAACAACTCGCTGGACCCAACGGCGACAGACGGCCTGAGAGCCACGGACTTGGAGAGTCCCCCACAGCAATCCCCAATCCGAGCAACCGGGGTTAAAAGGAGGGCCAACTGAGCCCTTAATATCAGAACCACGGTTGTTCAGCGGTCTAAGGCTGTTCCCCAGTTGAGTATCGTGGTATGTGGTAGCCCAAATGTTACGCGCGGGAAGAGCCGCAGGGCTTCACCAGCCTTACCAGCTGGATCCGAGCTTGACGACGACGTCCTCCGCCACCCGCCGACCTCTCCAACGCGGGCAGTAGTGCCCGGTCGCCGATATCCCCGGACTTCCTGTTGAGGTCGTGCCCGCGTGGACCCGAAGCGGCATCTGCGCGCACTCCAGCAGCAGCCATCGGTGAGCGAGTACGGAAAGTTCGCTCACACATCATCCGCGATGGAGTGCTGCCGAGTGCCGAGGGTTCCCTGCCGCCCAGCAACCACCGTGTTCGGGTGGACGCTGTCGGGCACGTGCCGACTTGAAGCCCTCCGAGAGATCATATTTTGCAATATATTGCAACGGATGTTTGCGTTCGACTTCATCGTCCCAAATTCCTAGAGGGCCACGACGCCACCCAGCTGATCCAACCCCTGTAGGGGAGCTGTAGATATAACGGAACATGAAAATTTGTTTAATTGAAGTCATACAGACAGCCGTCGTTTTTCTTTTGACCCCTTTTTTTCCTCCAACTTTCTGAAGTCGCACATTCATCTTTTCGTGCTAATAATAAGCCGCACCAGAAGCCTCAGAAGCCTGCGTGCCCCTTCAAATGTGCGTCCCTTTTAACTGAAAAGTCGTTCAGGGGGCCGGTATGTTGAGAAATTAATCCCTTTAGTCGCATCGCGTTATCTGCTAATTCCTTTTTGGGCAGGACTGACAGGGTCAGTACAAAAAATAAGAGTTGATCTAAAACCGCACGCATCTTTTAACCGCTGTAGCAGTACTATCCCCTGATACCATACATAAATACATATAATACTAGTCATTAAGCCCACTGTAATTGTCCTGATCGAATTAGCTGTTAAGTCCTCTGTAATTGTGCTCTCACAGCACACACATATGTAAATGTGCGAGATCAGTCTTGGATCAAGCGGAAAACAAACAAGCACGCGTTGTGACTGATTGCCCGACTACAATTTCAGAAATGGTTCAGCTAAAGTTAAAACGCCCACAAAAAGTGAAAAAGCCCACTTATCGAAAAGCTACTGACTAAAACCATTTACAACGAAAAGAACGTATGAGTCGCTCTTGAGCGCGACTCTACTTTTATATCCTACTCAGTTAGTACACAAGCGATTTTATGTGGAATTTTCAAATGTTTTATCAGCTTTTACACTTTACATTTAACATTTGTTTGCTGCATCTGTCATCTACATTCCACATCAGTTCTCACAACAACAACACACGTGCACCGCACGAGGCAGAGTCTGTGAGCGTGAGTGTGCGTGTGAAAGAATTTTAGCGAAATCATCCCCAAAATGACTTACGCTGCCATCGGGCGAGGGAAACACTGAACGGCGCGGGTATTCCCGCTGCTGAAAATTCATTTGATCATTGTGGCTAAAAATAATGATCCGATCGCAAAAGGCGGAAGACGGACGGAAGAATTGGCTATTCTCG
>CM019043.1:20108616-20223011 GCA_009664405.1 Drosophila bifasciata
TAGCAAACCAAAGAAGAACCTGATAAATACCTAGACTAGGCCACGGAACCGACGATCACGACTATTTGTCATGGAAACTCTGCGTCCCAAAGGACCGACGCCCAAGAGTCCTCAAGGAATGCCATGACCAGCCCACAGCAGGTCACCTCGGCGTTCGGAAAACCATCACGCGGATCGCACAGCGATATTATTGGCCCGGCCTATACCGCGATGTGAGTACGCAGCTGCTTGAGCCGTCAAAAGTTCAAGGCACTGCAGCGCAAGCCCGTGGGTAAGATGCTCACCCGCAGGGCAGAAGAGCCTTTCGCCACACTATGCGCCGACTTAGTGGGGCCACAGCCTCGATCAAAACGAGGAAACACCATGCTACTGGTATTTTTCGACACCTTCTCGAAATGGACCGAACTAGTGCCACTTAAGAAAGCTACCACAGCTACCCTAGAGCTAGCATTTCGGGAACGCATTCTCAGTCACTCGGCGTACCAAAACGATTCGTCTGTGACAACGGAACGCAGTTCACCAGCCGCTCGTTCCGCACGTTTCTGCAACACACCGCACCGTATTGCTCCCCAGAAACCCTACGGAACGGGCCAATCGGACGGTGAAGACCATGATTACACAATTCGTGGAGGACCATCAAAACACATGGGATGACTCGTACCCGAGATATCACTGGCAATTAACTCCAGTGTTTCGGAAACAATTTTTCAGACCCGTGAGTAGCTACACACGGTTTTGAACCTCGCTGACCTGGATACCGTACACGTAGTTCTACCAAGCGGACAGGAAGCGCTGGTCGTTAAAGCCCCCTGAATGTCTGCGCCGTCCTGAATGTAAGTTTATTCGCGATAGTGCGGAACAACATTCAGGTCGGCGAGAACAATCCCGTCTACAATCTCCGCCGACGACAATGGCGCCCCACGGTGGGTCAACTAGTACTGATCAGACAACTCTCCAACATAGCCGACGGTTTCGCTGCGTTGGCCCGGGTCTGCATGATATGAATGGGCCATTCAAAGTCAAAGGTTTCGCGTCAACAAATATCGTCAAGTTGCAACACCCGGAAGTCGGAAACTGAAAGTCGAAATCAACGACCTGAAGAATACCACGACATGGTGGACAGCGACTTTGCCGATCCAGCAACGACACCAGCGGTCATGTACCCCCTGATGACGGCAAACCACCACCCCCAATAGAAAGATCCAAAACACGATTGGGGCAACTTTGCCGATCCAGCAAACGACACCAGCGGGCACATCGACCCTCTGGCAACGGCAAACCACCAGAAACAGCAGAAACGCCAAAACACGGGGTTGAAAATTTTTTCCGATCCCGCAAAAACAACACCAGCGATCACATCGACCCCCGGACGACGACGAAACGCTGACAACCGCGGAAACGCCGCTACTCCTACAAATTTCGTCAACCCAGCAAACAGCAACGGTGGTAATGCTAACCCACTGCCAAAAATGCCGATAACAGCAATAAGACCATACGATACAGTGGGGCCAAGGGCCGACCCCAGCTAGGGATAAACCTACGACCACCCTATATATAGCCTAGACCCCGAGCCATAGTCTATCAGAACACTACTACCTAACAACAGAGAACAGTGCCATCGTAACACCATCTTACTAGCCGCCAACATCATAAATCCAAATACATCCAACCATGCAACCCGTCAGCCGCCAATCGTAAGACCAGTTCCGACTAACCACGCTAGTGATCCTTCTGACCGCCCTGACCGCCAGAGCAACCACCACGACGGAGACAATGATAAAAGTAAGCGACTACTCCAGCGCCAACTACATCCCCATCGTCGATGGCGATGTAGTCCTATGGGAAAGGTACGGCTACCTGCAACACTCCACAAACGTAACCTCCTACGCGGCCTACGTGCCCGCTGGTGCCGAACAAGCCACCGCGCGCTTTACCACCGACAGAGTAGCCCCATCTTCGCTACTGGTTTGGAGTCATCAGGACGTTGGTGGCCCTCTGGAGATACACCACCACCGGACGCCCGCAGTCTCAACATCCTGGCAGCGCCCTTCAGGTCATTGCCGGGGCGCCAGATTTCGAGGTTTGGGAACAGGGGGTTTTTCAAACAGGGACAATTATGGAGTCAGAGGCCAAAGCAAATCCAGCTTAATTCAAGGATGCAGACCCGTCTCAACGAGCTGACCGAGTATATGAACAACCTGGTCAGATCAGGAGGTACGGAACTGGTGCAGCTGGCCGAAACCATCTTGGCGAACAACCGGATCATAATCAACGACCTGCAAAATCTCATCTTGGGCATAAACTTACATTCAGGACGGCGCAGACATTCAGGAATTTAACGACCAGCGACTTACCAACCTCCGCTTGGTAGAACTACTGGCGGTATCAAGGTCAGCGTTTTTCAAAACCGCGACCTACTCACGTTTCTGGTAAAATTCCCAAAGCCAACATTCATCTGCCAGTGAAATCTCGGGTATCTGCTCATCCCATGTGTTTTGGTGGTCATCCACGAATTGTGCAATCATAGTCTTCACCGTCCGATTGGCCCGTTCCGTAGGGTTTTCCTGGGGGCAGTACGATGCGGTGTGTTGCAGATCCACGCCGGCTGTTTGCAGAAACGAACTGCTTTCCGTTGTCGCAGACAAATCGTTTTGGGACGCCGAAGTGACTTAGAATGAGTTCCCGAAAAGCTAGCTCTAGGGTAGCTGTGGTAGCTTTCTTAAGTGGCACTAGTTCGGTCCATTTCGAGAAGGTGTCGAAAAATACCAGTAGCATGGTGTTTCCTCGTTTTGATCGAGGCAATGGCCCCACCAAGTCGGCGCATAGTGTGGCGAAAGGCTCTTCTGCCCTGCGGGTGAGCATCTTACCCACGGGCTTGCGCTGCAGTGCCTTGAACTTTTGACGGCTCAAGCAGCTGCGTACTCACATCGCGCGGTATAGGCCGGGCCAATAATATCGCTGTGCGATCCGCGTGATGGTTTTATGAACGCCGAGGTGACCTGCTGTGGGCTGGTCATGGCATTCCTTGAGGACTCTTGGGCGTCGGTCCTTTGGGACGCAGAGTTTCCATGACAAATAGTCGTGATCGTCGGTTCCGTGGCCTAGTCTAGGTATTTATCAGGTTCTTCTTTGGTTTGCTAAACCCTTCGTGTGAGCAAGGGGCAAGTTGTTGCGTCCTCTTTGATTCTTGCTAGCGTCTCCAAGGGTTGTCGGGACAGGGCATCGGCAACCACGTTTCGTTTCCATGTCCATGTTTGTCCTTTCTTGAGTAGCTGAGACATTGATTGGACTACTGTAGCAAAGTTTGGAACGAATCTTCGATACCAGGATGCCATTCCGATGCACTGACGTAGATCCTTTGGGTTCGTGGGTGGCTTGAGTTCTTTGACGGCAGCAATCTTGTCGGGGTCCGTGTTGATACCTTCTTCGCTGATGACGTGACCAAGATATTTGATCCGACTTTGGAAAAAGGTGCACTTTTCCCCATTTATCCGCAGGTTCGCTTTTCGAATGGCGAGAGGACTATTGCCAGGTTGTGTAGGTGGTCCTGAAGTCTCGTCCGACGACGACAATGTCGTCTAAATATGCGAATGCGTAGGGGTTCCATGTCGGCACCGATTACAGGATCAAGGGCCCGTTTGAATGTTGCTTGTGCAGAATGTAATCCGAAGGGCATCACTTTCCATTGATAGAGACCTCTGCCGGGGACCGTTAAGGCGGTGGCTTCTCGACTTCAATTTTGGCCATGGGTATTTGCCAGTACCCGTTCTTCAAATCGAGGGTGGTTATAAAGCGTGCGTTCTGTAGGCGCTCCAGGATGCAGTCGATCCTTGGCAGTGGGTACGCGTCAGGAATGGGTGAGTGTTGAAATGCGCCATTTGCCGTTCTTTTTACGTACGAGTACGATGGGGGCGCAGTGCGGGCTTCGTGAGGGTTCGATGAGAAATTCTTGGATCAATTGGTCGACTTGCTCGTCGATAATCCGCATCATGGCCAACTCTGTTTGTGGGCAATTACGTCATGGTGTGCTCGGCGTTTGTACGCGGAATGGGAAGTTCTGTGTCCAGAAACTCATGTGGGTTGACGAAGATCGGGGTGGCGTCGGCCGTGGGATTACTGGGTCTCGGTTCTGGTCCAGATCGATGTACGATGAGGGCTGCGGTCGGTGGTTCGGCGAGTCATAGGGCTAGATTTCGGTTCGGGTGGAGAGGTTCTGTGGAGATTAGTTCAATGATTGGACCCGACCAGCAAGTGATTTGCGTGGGTGTTTCTCTCGTGGTTTGGTTGTTGCACTGTTGTTGCCGTTGTCGTTGTCGTTGTTCGGGGCTGGTTGTCATCTCTGAGGGTGTCCGTGGGTTCACCTTCTCCGTTGAGGGTAGGGTGGTGGCTGAACTTGGACCTGGGCTTCTTGTGTCGAGCGGGTTCAAGTTCGTTGGGGTTTGTAACGAACCCTGGCACCAGGGCCCGTTACATTCATATTCATAGCACTAAGTTACTTTGTCATATATAAGTATAATCTATACACCAACAACACAAACACCATACACCTGACACTGTACAATTTCAAGTCCCACGCGCCTATCGATTTCTGCAGAATCGACACACGCGCCATAATTTCCCCAAAGTTACCCAACTCCAGTTTCCCCGAGTTACACAACTCCACGCAGGTCATTCCCTCGGTACGACCGAGCCAATGACCACAGCCTAGACTCAGCTCATTTCTCGGTGCATCCGAGGCAATGACCGTGTGGGTGGCACGCGTGGAGAACTCGACACCAACTAAAGCAACACAGACTTGCGGACTCAGCACTCGAGATCGGGCTTAAATAGCCCGAGCCCTCGATCAATCAGGGCAGTCCATCGCCTATCCTAAACACGGCAGTCCATCGACTATTATAAACCGTAACGGCAGTACATCCGCCGCGGCTATCACCACCACGCCTCAGCAAGAACACAATACAAGAAACCACTACACTACACCAGAACCACGAGAAAACAATACAGAACACATATAAAACCATTTAATAACATCAAAACCAAACTCAACGAGGTGTCATCATTTCTTCGCCGAGTGCGAACACAAAATCAGGTGACGCAACAAACCATTTACCGCATACACCAAAACTCAGGTGTACACGGTTGCCGTTTTCATCGCCAAGTGCGATCACCAAACTACCTACACGGTAACAAGAC
The DNA here is from genome assembly GCA_009664405.1 of Drosophila bifasciata. NCBI lineage: Eukaryota > Metazoa > Arthropoda > Insecta > Diptera > Drosophilidae > Drosophila > Drosophila bifasciata. Next base: position 20,113,810 of record CM019043.1, read on the forward strand.
TCTACGCCCGCTCCACTTTCGGTCTCACGGCCAAGCCTTACCCTAAAGTTCCAGCAATACTACAAAATTTCTTGTAGAGAACCCGGGGCAGACTGAGCTTACCTCAGTCTGAAATAGGTATCATTACAAGTGGCACCCGAGCAGGGACTTACGGAAACTTTAAGGAGATTTCAAAGCCAACTTTCTGGCAACTTTAAGGAAACTTAAAGAGAAAAGCTTTAACACGGGGCTACGTGGATTAAAGACCCACGGCCACCGAGAAAGTATAGTAGAGCTAACCACAGAACACAAGTCCGGTACAAAACCAAATACGCGCACCCACCCGAATCCAGTCGCGAGTGCCACCGGGAAAGTAACCGCAGTGACCAAGTGCTAAAACAGTGAAAAGTGCCCAAAACAACACCGAGGAAAACTCAGTCCAATCACCATGGAAGCCTACGAAGACGACGCGAGCATTGATTTCCACACCAGCGAGCAAATCGCCAATCAGGCGTCAGCATCGGCTGGATCTACAAGCGCCGCCGAGACGAGCTGGAGGCCTTCGCCAAGGAATTCGAATTTGACACCGAAGGAACTGTTGAAGAGTTGCGCAAGAACTTTGCCATACTAGTCGCCGGACCACTCCCGCCGGGTGCCTGGACTCGCTTGGCAGAACTCGAGAGACAATACGCAAGACCAGCAGGACGCTCCAAGTCCCGTTGCCCACTACCCAGGACCATCAGGCACCGAAGATGGGACCCCAAAGCAGGCTTGCAAGTCCCCGCAGCCCCAGAGCCCACGCCCCCCCGACCACCAGTGGTCACAGCCGCCGATCTTCCAAGGCCGCCCACTATGGAAACCTCCTGTTCGCCCACACAGAGAATTGTACCAGCGATTGACGCACCCATAATCGGACCCGACTATAACCACGTCGCACGCACGGCGGAACGCATCCGCGGATGGGGCATCAGTTCAACGGAGAAGATGACCCAATATCGTTTCTGGAACTACTCGAGGAACGCGCACGCGCCTATGGATTGGACACCAACCAGCTGCCTCGGAGCATGGCCGAACTACTCACCGACCGAACCAGTCGCTGGCACTGTACTAGCCAACTACAGGGTAGTTCCTGGGCATATTTCCGCCAGGAGTTTCTGGCGTATTTTCTGCCGCCAAGGTATTTCGAACAATTGGAGGATCAGATCCGAGGCCGCAAGCAAGCGGTGGGAGTAACATTCATAGACTATCTCATCGAGATACGGCTACTAATGCACCATGCCGAGTACGACCTAGTTAAGGAGCTTTACCGGATCTACGACAACGCCCTGCCAGGACTCCAGCTATACGTGTGACGAGACGAATTGGAAAGCTTGTCACAGCTGACCCGATTAGCCGCCGAGTCCGAGATTATTCACGAGCGGAAATACGCGACAACCCCCGCACCCATGCAAAGCCCACCAAGAGACACCAGGCCGGCAAGGCACCCGGACCGCAGAGAAAGTGACTCCTACCGGACGCCCTTTCGAGAACCCCATGGGGATTCAGCAGACACCCCACGGAGACAGTCATCGAATCAAACCAGTACAACGAACCAAGACGTCGCCCATCGAATGATCACCACTCCCATTGCCAACCCACACGCAGTCTGTCGCCGATGTGGTCAAGCTGGACACGCCGCCTACGACTTCACCAACGCTTCGATCCTATTCTCCTGGGAATGTGGAAAACGCGGCACTCGGACCGTCGACTGCTGGCGTCAAACCACGTCGGGAAACGACACGCGTCCTCAACTGACCCGGGATCAGCCGAGAACGACGCCTCCACAGACCCGCGACTAAGCAACCCACTACACGGCCGAATAGTGGCAATAGTGACAATAGGGAGGACAAACAACGGAGGCCACCATCGACACCGGGGCAGAAGTTTCGTCAGCTACAACCTGGCCCGACAACTAAACAACAACTCCAACCTGCAAGATGCATGCGTCCGCATACGCCTGGCTGACGGCTCAGTCAGAGCGATCACACAAGTTCTACTGACGCACATCAAGCTGGATCAACGAGAGGCCCAAATCCCACTCCTGGTCCTCCCTAACATGCTGGAGCAAGTTATAGTCGGCATGGACTTCCTATGTGCCATCGAAACGACGATCCAATGCGGCACCGTCACTTCAATCCAATCACGTACAAGTCACCAACCTCAGCAACAAGAAACCTAGGTCAACCACCGCGAATACACGTCCCCGACCTACCACAAAGAATACGGCACCCAATACCGCAACGAAGAATACGACCCCGAAAGCAACCACAGCGAACACACGTCCCCGACCTACCCCAAAGAAGACGGCACCTAATAATGCAACGAAGAATACGACACCGAAACCAACCACGGCGAAAGCGAAGAACCGGCCCACAACGGAAAACACGAATCCGAAGCAAGCACCGGTAAACTGCAACCAAGCAAACGGGAAAACGAATCCCACGGCCACTACGGAGCACCCGCGTCCTAAGCCAAACCAGGGAACACACATCCCAAACTCACCACGAGGATCTCACACACGAGACAAGAATCAACACACTTGAACCAACGCTCGACACAGGAAGCCCAGGATCAAAACAAACTACGGGGCACACGCATCCCGAACCTACCACAAGGATCTCAACACGAGACAAACCCCAACGAACTTGAACCCGCTCGACACAGGAAGCCCAGGTCCAAGTTCAGCCACCACGCACCCATGCACCCTACCCGCAACGGAGAAGGTGAACCCACGGACACCCTCAGAGACGACAACCAGCCCCAAACAACGACAACGACAACGGCAGCAACAGTACAACAACCAAACCACGAGGGAAACCGCCACGCAAATCCCTTGCTGGTCGGGCCCAATCATCGAACGAATCTCCACAGAACCTCTCCACCCGGAACCGAAATCTAGCCCTATGACTCCCCGAACCACCCACCGCAGCCCTGTCGTACCCACGGCCGACGCCACCCCGATCTTCGCCAACCCACTGGAGTACCTTCCGCGTAATGACGTGCCCACTAGCGCCATTCACCACGCCATGCCTAACACCACGTCCGAAATCTTCGTCGCCCAAACAAGTCGTTGCTGCGAAAACAGAGTCGTCACTGAGACCCGCCTGGCCGTACATCGATCTGGAGACATTACAACCCAGGTATACCGCCAGACCCACTAAACTCCGCCACTCACGGGCAACGCTACCCCAATCGCCCCATCCTCCCAGAAGACGCAAGCCAGCCCAAGGATCCCGACACCCCGATCTCACCGAACGCGATCCAGAACTGATCTCCGATCCCTGGCCGCCGGACATAGCACCACAGATCCAAGAATTTCTGGACACAGAACTTCCAAAGTTCAATAATCTCCACGGGACCTCAAACATCGCCGAGCACACCATCGTCATGAGGGATAATTGACCCATCAAACAGAGGTACCACCCAAAGAACCCGGCCATGATGCGGATTATCGACGAGCAAGTCGACCAATTGATCCAAGAATTTCTCATCGAACCCTCACGAAGCCCGCACTGCGCCCCCATCGTACTCGTACGTAAAAAGAACAACAAATGGCGCATTTCAACACTCACTCCATTCCTGACGCGTACCCACTGCCAAGGATCAACTGCATCCTGGAGCGCCTACAGAACGCACGCTTTATAACCACCCTCGATTTAAAGAACGGGTACTGGCAAATACCCATGGCCAACGGAAGTCGAGAAGCCACCGCCTTAACGGTCCCCGGCAGAGGTCTCTATCAATGAAAAGTGATGCCCTTCGGATTACATTCTGCACAAGCAACATTCAAACGGGCCCTTGATCCTGTAATCGGTGCCGACATGGAACCCTACGCATTCGCATATTTAGACGACATTGTCGTCGTCGGACGAGACTTCAAGGACCACCTACACAACCTGGCAATAGTCCTCTCGCCTTCGAAAAGCGAACCTGCGGATAAATGGGGAAAAGTGCACATTTTTTCCAAAGTCGGATCAAATATCTTGGTCACGTCATCAGCGAAGAATGTATCAACACGGACCCCGACAAGATTGCTGCCGTCAAAGAACTCAAGCCACCCACGAACCCAAAGGAACTACGTCAGTGCATCGGAATGGCATCCTGGTATCGAAGATTCGTTCCAAACTTTGCTACAGTAGTCCAATCAATGTCTCAGCTACTCAAGAAAGGACAAACATGGACATGGAAACGAAACAAGTGGTTGCCGATAAAGGCCCTGTCCCGACAACCCTTGGAGACGCTAGCAAGAATCAGAGAGGACGCAACAACTTGCCCCTTGCAAACACCGAAGGGTTTAGCAAACCAAAGGAACCTGATAAATACCTAGACTAGGCCACGGAACCGACGATCACGACTATTTGTCATGGAAACTCTGCGTCCCAAAGGACCGACGCGCCCAAGGAGTCCTCAGGAATGCCATGACTACCCACAGGATACCGGTTCGGCGTTCGGATAACCATCACGCGGATGAAATGGCTGAATTATTGAAAGCCTATACGGAAGATGTGAGATGGCAGCTCGAACTTGAGCCGTCAAACGTTCACTACACTGCAGCGCAAGCCCGTGGTTAAGATGCTCACCCGCAGGGCAGAAGAGCCTTTAGCAACACAATGCGCCGACAAAATCTTGCCCCAGCCTCGATCAAAACGGAGGAAACCACCATGCTACTGGTAAATTTTCGACACGTCTTCGAGAATGGACCGAACTAGTGCCAGTGTAATGCTACCACAGACTGAGGTACCTCAGAGTCTAGGCTTTACGGGAACTCATTCTAAGTTGCTGGGGCGTCAAAAAAAACGATTTGTCTGCGACAACGGAAGGCAGTTCGTTTAGGCAAACAGCCGGCGTGGATCTGCAACACACCGCATCGTACTGCCCCAGGAAAACCCTACGGAACGGGCCAATCGGACGGTGAAGACTATGATTACCTTAATTCGTGGATGACCACCAAAACACATGGGATGAGCAGATACCGTGAGTTTTCACTGGCAGATGAATGTTGGCTTTGGGAATTTGTTCTGAAACGTGAGTAGGTCGCGGTTTTGAAAAACGCTGACCTTGGAGGTGCCAGTAGTTTAGAAGCGGAGGATGGTAAGTCGCTGGTCGTTAAATAGGCGAATGTCTGCGCCGTGTTGAATGGTGATTTATGCCCAAGATGAGATTTTGCAGGTCGTTGATTTGATCCGGTTGTTCCCAAGATGGTTTCTGGCCAGCTGCACCAGTTCCGTACCTCCTGATCTGACCAGGTTGTTCATGCCCTCGGTCAGCCGTTGAGACGGGTCTGCATCCTTGAATTGTGCTGGATTTGCTTGGCCTCGTACTCCATAATTGCCCCTGTTTGTAACTCGGGGCTGTTGGACAAATCCTCGAAATCTGGCGCCCCGATTCAATGAAATCGAGGGGCGCTGCCCAGGATGTTGAGACTGCGGATGTCACGTTGGTGTTGTCTCAAAATGGCCACCAACGTTGTGATCTGCTCCAGGTCAGTAGCGAAGATGGGTATACTCTGTCGGTGGTAAACGGTTCCGCGGTGGCTTCTTCGGCTTGTGTCACGTAGGCTGCGTAGGAGGTTACGTTTGTGGAGTGTTGCAGGTAGTTTTGGCGTTTCCCATAGGACTACATCGCCGTCGACGATGGGGTTGTAGTTCGCTGGGAGTCGTTACTTTTATCATTGTCTCCGTCGTGGTGGTCGGCTCTGGCCCGGTCATCTGTAGAGATCTCCAGCGTGGTTAGTCGGAACTGGGCTTGGTATTGATCGGGTTGCATGGTTGGATGTATTTGGATTTATGATGTTGGCGAGCTAGTAAGATGGTGTTACGATGGCACTGTTCTCTGTTGTTAGGTAGTAGGTTCTGACAGACTATGGCAACCAGGTTTTCTAGGCTATATATATAGGGTGGTCGTAGGTTTATCTGTTGGAGCTGGGGGTCGGCCCATCTTGGCTATTGTATCGTATGGTCTTTGCTGTTATCGGCATTTTTGGCAGTGGATGGTCATTACCACCGTTCTGTTTGCTGGGTTGACGAAATTTTCGGAGCCCAAATGCGGCGTTTCCGCGGTTGTCAGCGTTTCGTCGTCGTCGGCGGGGTCGATGTGATCGCTGGTGTTGTTTGCGGGATCGGAAAAATTTTCTGGCCCCGTGTTTTGGCGTTTCTGCTGTTGCCGTGGTTTGCCTCGCATCGGGTCGATGTGCCCGCTGGTGTCGTTTGAAATGGATCGGCAAAGTTGCTGTCCACCGTGTTTTGGTCGAAGGGGCTGGTGATTTGCCGTCCATGTCCATGTTTGACCGCTGGTGTCGTTTGCTGGATCGCAAAGTTCGACTGTCCACCAGTTTGGTGAAATCTTCGGTACCATGGTCGTTGATATTTTGACGACTTTCAGTTTCCGACTTCGGGGGTTGCAACTTGACGTATTTGTTGACGCGAAACCTTTGACTTTGAATGGTGGATCATATTTTGGGGCTGATGACGTGACGAAACCGTCGGCTTTTGGAAAAATGTGTCTGATCAGTTTATCCGCAGATTGACCCACCGAGGGGGACTATTGCCATTGTTGTCGTCCGGAGATTGTAGACGACGGGATTGTCGTCTCGCCCGGCGAATGTTGTTCCGCACTATCGCGAATACTTCTTTGAGGGTCGGGTTGAATTAGTGTGGGCAGAATGTGTCCGAAGGGCTTCCTGTCCCTGGTGTAACTTCGTCGGGTACCGTGAAGGTAAGGTGGTTCTCTGCTTCCGTAGCCAGGAAGTATGGGTCTGAAGCAAGTTGTTTCTCCGAAACGTTCTGGAGTTAATTCCAAGATGATATGATTCTGGGTACGAGTTCGTCCCATGTGTTTTGATGGTAGTCCACGAATTGTTTAATCATGGTCTTCGATTGGGCGATGTGTGGGCCCGAGGGTTCCGTGGGGTTTTCTTGGGATCAATACGGTCGGTGTGTCGTCGAAACGTGCGGAACGAGCGGCTGGTGAACTGCGTTTCGTTGTTTGACGAATCGATTTTTGGTACGCCGATGGTGTGCTCGGAGAATGATGTCCCGTGGAAATTAGCTGAAGGGTAGTTCTGTGGAAAGCTTTTTCTGTGGCACTAGTTCGGCGGCCATTTCGAGAAGGTGTCGAAAATACCAGTAGCATGGTGTTCGGGGTCCTCGTTTTGATCGGGGCTGTGGGCCCCACTAAGTCGAACGCGCATGGGGTGGCAAAATCCTCTGCCCTGCGTGGGCGACATCTTACCCACGGGCTTGAGTCGGCGCTGCTGGCGGTGCCTTGAACTTTTGACGGCTCAAGGCGGGGTCTGCGTACTCACATCGCGGTATAGGCCGGGCCAATAATTTGTTTGTGCGATCCGCGTGATGGTTTTCCGAACGCCGTGGTGACCTGCTGTGGGCTGGTCAGTGGCATTCCTGGCGAAAACGGTGTGGCGTCGGTCCTTTTGGGACTGCGGTCGGTGTTCCGGACACATAGTCGTGATCGTCGGTTCCGTGGTAGAGGTTCTGTGGTATTAGTCAGGTTGATTGGTTTGACCTGAACCCTACGTGCGAGCCAGGTTCTCGTGGTTGCGTCCTCTTTGATTCTTGCTGCGTTGTCAAGGGTTGTCGGATCGGGGCATCGGCAACCACGTTTGGGGTTCCCTCTCCTATAGTGGACGTCGTACTGATGGGTTGGCGGTGGCGCCCATCTCGCTATTCTTCCGTGTCGGGGGTTCCAGAGTATTGGGCGCGAGATGGTCGGTTATAACGTCGAACCGGTATCCTTCAAGGTGCAACGTAGTTTCGTTTTGATCCCAAATGACGGCGAGGCGCCTTGTTGTGGCGGAGTGTTGATTCTTCGTCTCGGTTGAGATCGTCGGTGTGTGTGTTAGGCGATGACGTGTTCCTTGGGTTTGATCTCCTGCGTGACGCGGGGCGCCGTATGGCCGTGGGATTCGCTTTCCCATCGGCTTGGTTGAAAGTTTACCGTTGAAATCTTCAATTCGTGTTTTCCGGAGCGGGCCGGTTCTTCGCTTTCGTGTGGTTGGTTTCGGTGTCATATTCTTCGGTCCATTATTGGGTGCCGTCTTTTTGGGCAGGTTGGGACGTGTTGTTCGCTGTGGTTGGTTTCGGTGTCGTATTCTTCGTTGTGAGGATTGGGGCCGTATTCTTTTGTGGTAGTTCCTTTAGGTTCGTGGTTGACCTAGATTTCTTTGCTGGGTTCGGTGACTTGTACATGGTTGGATTGAACTGACCTGGCGTTGGCGTGATGGCGTGATCTTGATATTTGAGCAGCGTCGTGCCGCATTTTTCCGCGTTTCGATGGCAGATTCGCTTTTCGAAGGCGAGAGGATAACTTGCTCCAGGTTGTGTGGGTGGACCAGGAGTCTTCGTTTGACGACTCAATGATCGTCTTAAATGTGCGCGAGTAGAACTTGTGGGTTCTCTGACTGAGCCGTCAGCCAGGCGTATGCGGACGCATGAATGTTGCTGGTGCAGTTGTTGTTTAGTTGTCGGGCCATTTTGTCATTGACGAAACCTCTGGATGCCCCGGTGTCGATGGTGGCTTCCGACTTGTTTGGCCATGGTCATTCGCCACTATTCGGCCGTTCGTTCACGTGTAGTGGGTTGGTTAGTCGCGGTCTCTGGAGGCGTCGTTCTCGGCTGATCCTGGGCAGTTGGGGATGCGTCCGTTTCCCGACGTGGCTCGGCGTTGAGTTGACGGTTAGTGCCGCGCTTTCCACATTGCAGCATTAGGATCGAAGCGTTGGTGCAGTCGTACGGAGTACGATGGGACCACTCGGCGTGGGCTTCTGCGGGTCTGGTTGACCTTCCGGATCCATTGGTGACTTCTCGTCGATAATTCGCATCATGGCGGGTTCGTTGGATAGTTTCCTCTCTTTGAATGGGTCGATTATCTGCCGCTGACGATGGTGTGCTCGGCGATTCCAAACTTTTGAGTTCGTCCGTGGACGTATTATTGAACTTTGGAGGCGTTGTCTGATCCTATAATTCTTGGATCCTTGGCTAGGTCGTATGTCGGCATGGTGCGTAGCCAGGTATCTCGATGAGATCAGTTTTGGGTTCTCCCACCGCTTGCTTGGGCCTCGGATCTGGTCCTCCAATTGTTCGAAATTCTTGGCGGCAGAAAATACGTCGAAACGCCTGGCGGTGTATCGAACCACGTGGGTAGTTGGCTGGTACGGTGGGCGACGCTCGGTCGGTGAGCGTTCGGCCGTGGGAGGCGCTGGTTGGTGGGTCTGGCGGTATACGCGTGCGCGTTCCTCCAGTATCTACGAAACGCCAGTGGGTCATCTTCTCCGTGACTGGACCCCATCCGCGGATGCGTTCGACTGTGTTTGGGCGACGTGGTTATAGTCGGGCTAGGATCATGGGGTGGTCAATCGGCGGTATGATTCGCTGTCAGGGCGCGCGGAAGGTTTCCAGTGCGGTGGCCTTGGAAGATCGGCGGTGGCCACTGGTGGTCGCGGCGCGGGCTGGGGTGCGGTGTTTCGCAAGCCTGCTTTGGGGTCCCGGTTCCGGGTGCCTGAGGTCCTGGTGTAGATGGGCAGCGGGGACTTGGACCCGACCTGCTGGTTTTGCGTATGTTTCCCTCGTGTTTTGCCAAGTTGTCCAGGCACTGTTGCGGGAGTGGTGCGACTAGTGCCGCGTTTTTGCGCAACTCTTCAACAGTTCCTTCGGTGTCGTTTTCGAATTCCTTGGCGTGCCTTGACCACATCGGCGGCGGGCTGCTTGTGGGTCCAGCCAATGCTGAGTGGTGATGGATTGGCGATGGGCTCGTGGTTGGTTCAATTATTTTGATTCGATGACTGTCTCCGCGGTGTTCTGCTTAATCCCAATGGGGTCTCGATGGCCGGGGTCCGGTCCACGTAGCCTCGTATCCGTTTCTCTTGGGTTTCCGGTGCCTTGCCGGTTGGCTTTGAAATCTCTTTTAACGTGTTTCCATTGGTGCGGGAGTCGGGCGCGTGTTTAATGATACCTTATTTCAGACTGAGGTATGCCGTCTAATCGGGTTTCTCTGACAAAATTTTTCCAGTTCTCTCGTCAAAACAAAGGCTTGGCCGTGAGACCTGGGAGCAGGCGTAGGGTTTAGATCCGTGTAGGTAATTAGCGTGGCGATGAACAAGAACGGTAACACCGTTCGGTGTATCTCGGTGAGGATAGTCCTTGACATGAGTTTTTTGGTGTTTGTTTAATATTTGTTTGGGTTTACCTTGATGTGTGGGCCGTGTGAGGGGTTCCGGCGAAGAATTGATGTAACTTCGTCGTTTTGGTTCAGATATTAGGTTCTCCCCTTTTATTTGTGTTCGGGGCTGAATCCAGTTGTTTCGAGACAGTGGTTTTGCTAGTGATAGTGTTCTCGAGTTCGTCCCGCGACTTAGAATATCCGATGGAATTGCAATCATGGTCTTCACTGTCCGATTGGACTGCCGTAGGGTTTTCCTGGGGGCGATACGGTGCGGTGATTGATCGAGATCAACGCCGGCTGTTTTGCATAAACAGGCGGAATGAGCGGCTGGTGACTGTGTTCCATTGTCACAGACGAATCTCCAGCGTACACCGAAGGACTTAGAATGCGTTCCCGAGAAATGAGCTCTAGTCTAGGCTGTGGTCATTGGCTCGGTCGTACACTAGAATGACCATGCGTGGAAGGTGTCGAAGAATAAACCTGGAGCATGGTGTTAACTCGTTTTGATCGGGGAATTATGGCGCGTGTGTCGATTCGGCGAATGGTCGATCGGCCTGCGGGTAAGAAATTGTACCCACGGGCTTCAGTTGCATGGTGTTTGAACTTTTGGCACAAAAAGCTGGTACGTATTTTCGTTCTGTATTCGCGATATAGGCCGGGCCAATGGTATCGTTGGTGTTATCCGTGTTCGATTCTTTTCCGAATGCCGAGGTGGCCTGCCGTTGGTTGATCATGGCATTCCTTGCCAACGTGTTTTGGCGTCGGTGGTTTTCCGTCGTCAGGGGTCGTTGTGATCGCTTTCGTTTGACAGCCATGGTCGTGATCGTCGGCTCCGTGCCCCAGATATCTGTAGAGTTCTCCATTCTCGATGACGTAGTCGGGGTATTTATCGGGTTCCTCTTTGGTTTGCTGAATCCTTCGTGTGAGCCAGGGGCAAGATGTTGCGTCCTCTTTGATTCTTGCTAGCGTTTCCAAGGGGTTGTCGGGACAGGGCATCGGCAACCACGTTTTGTTTCCCCTGGTCTGTAGTGGACGTCGTATTGATACTGTTGGAGTTCGAGTGCCCATCTCGCTATTCTTCCGTAGGGGCTTTCCAGAGTATTTAGCCATTTCAGCGCGAGATGGTCGGTTATAACGTCGAATCGGTATCCTTCTAGGTAGCAGCGTAGTTTTCGGATTGCCCAAATGACGGCGAGGCATTCCTTGTCTGTAGCGGAGTAGTTTCCTTCGGCCTGGTTCAAGCGTCGGCTTGACATAGGCGATGACGCGTTCCTTTCCTTCGATCTCCTGCGTGAGTACGGCGCCTATGCCGAGGTTACTCGCATCGGTTTGTAGTGAGAACTTGACGTTGAAATCGGGGCAAGCAAGTACAGGAGCGGTCGTGAGTAGTTCCTTTAGTTGGTCGAAGGCCGCTTGTTGATCTGCAGTCCATGTCCATGTTTGTCCTTTCTTGAGTAGCTGAGACATTGGTTGGACTACTGTAGCAAAGTTTGGAACGAATCTTCGGTACCATGATGCCATTCCGATGCACTGACGTAGTTCTTTTTAGGTTCGTGGGTGGCTTGAGTTCTTTGACGGCGGCAATCTTGTCGGGGTCCGTGTGGATACCTTCTTCGCTGATGACGTGACCAAGATATTTGATCCGGTTTTGGAAAAATGTGCACTTTTCCGCGTTTATCCGCAGATTCGCTTTTCGAAGGCGAAAGAGGACTATTGCCAGGTTGTGTAGGTGGTCCTTGAAGTCTCGTCCGACGACGACAATGTCGTCTAAATAGGCGAATGCGTAGGGTTCCATGTCGGCTCCGATCACGGTATCAAGGGCCCGTTGGAATGTTGCTGGTGCAGAATGTAATCCGAAGGGCATCACTTTCCATTGATAGAGACCTCTGCCGGGGACCGTGAAGGCGGTGGCTTCTCTGCTTCCGTTGGCCATGGGTATTTGCCAGTATCCGTTCTTTAGATCGAGGGTGGTTATGAAGCGTGCGTTCTGTAGGCGCTCCAAGATGTAGTTGATTCTGGGCAGTGGGTATGCGTCAGGAATAGAGTGAGTGTTGAGTTGTCGGTAGTCCACGCACATGCGCCATTTGCCGTTCTTTTTACGTACGAGTACGATGGGGGCGCTGTGTGGGCTTCGTGAGGGTTCGATGAGACCTTCTTGGATCAATTGGTCGACTTGCTCGTCGATAATCCTCATCATGGCTGGGTTCTTTTGGATAGTACCTCTGTTTGATGGGACGATTATCCCTCATGACGATGGTGTGCTCGGCTATGTTGGAAGTCCCGTGGAGATTATTGAACTTTGGAAGTTCTGTGTCCAGAAATTCTTGGATCTGTGGCGCTATGTCCGGCGGCCAGGGATCGGAGATCAGTTCTGGGTCGGGTTCGGTGAGATCGGGGGTGTCGGGGTCCTGTGGCTGGCCTGGGTCTTCTGGGAGGATGGTTGTGTCGAACGCGCTGGGGTGTTCGATCCTACGTGGGTAGTCGCTTATGTGGGCGACGATCGGGGTAGCGGGATTGGCCGTGAGTGGCGTAGCTTCGTGGGTCTGGCGGTATACCTGGGTTGTAGTGTCTCCAGATCTACGTATGGCCAGGCGGGTCTCAGTGACGACTCTGTTTTCGCAGCAACGACTTGTTTGGGCGACGAAGATTTCGGACGTGGTGCTAGGCATGGCGTGGTGCATGGCGCTAGTGGGCACGTCAGTACGCGGAAGGTACTCCAGTGGGTTGGCGAAAATCGGTGTGGCGTCGGCCGTGGGTACGACAGGGCTGCGGTCGGTGTTTCGGGGGTCATCGGGTTAGATTCCGGTTCCGAGTGTAGAGGTTCTGTGGATATTAGTTCGATGATTGGACCCGACCAGTAAGGGATTTGCGTGGCTGTTTCCCTCGTGGTTTGGTTGTTGCACTGTTGCTGCCGTTGTCGTTGTCGTTGTTCGGGGCTGGTTGTCGTCTTTGAGGGTGTCCGTGGGTTCACCTTCTCCGTTGAGGGTAGGGTGCATGGGTGCGCGGTGGCTGAACTTGGACCTGGGCTTCCTGTGTCGAGCGGGTTCCAGTTCGTTGGGGTTTGTCTCGTGTGTGAGATCCTTGTGGTAGGTTCGGGATGCGTGTGCCCCGTAGTTTGTTTTGATCCTGGGCTTCCTGTGTCGAGCGCCTGGTTCAAGTGTGTTGATTCTTGTCTCGTGTGTGAGATCCTCGTGGTGTGTTTGGGATGTGTGTTCCCTGGGTTTGGCTTAGGACGCGGGTGCTCCGTAGTGGCCGTGGGATTCGTTTTCCCGTTTGCTTGGTTGCAGTTTACCGGTGCTTGCTTCGGATTCGTGTTTTCCGTTGTGGGCCGGTTCTTCGCTTTCGCTGTGGTTGGTTTCGGTGTCGTATTCTTCGTTGCATTATTGGGTGCCGTCTTCTTTGGGGTAGGTCGGGGACGTGTGTTCGCTGTGGTTGGTTTCGGTGTCGTATTCTTCGTTGTGATATTGGGGCCGTATTCTTTGTGGTAGGTCGGGGAAGTGTGTTCGCTGTTGACCTAGATTTCTTGGTGCTGGGTTCGGTGACTTGTACATGGTTGGATTGAACTGACGGTGGCGTTGGCGTGAGGTGGCGATCTTGTAGCTTTAGCAGCGTGGTGCCGCATTGGATCGTCGTTTCGATGGCACATAGGAAGTCCATGCCGACTATAACTTGCTCCAGCATGTTAGGGAGGACCAGGAGTGGGATTTGGGCCTCTCGTTGATCCAGCTTGATGTGCGCCAGTAGAACTTGTGTGATCTCTCTGACTGAGCCGTCAGCCAGGCGTATGCGGACGCATGCATCTTGCAGGTTGGAGTTGTTGTTTAGTTGTCGGGCCAGGTTGTCGCTGACGAAACTTCGGGATGCCCCGGTGTCGATGGTGGCCTCCGTTGTTTGTCCTCCCTATTGTCACTATCGCCACTATTCGGCCGTCGTTCACGTGTAGTGGGTTGCTTAGTCGCGGGTCTGTGGAGGCGTCGTTCTCGGCTGATCCCGGGTCAGTTGAGGACGCGTGCCGTTTCCCGACGTGGCTCGGCGGCAGCAGTCGACGGTTCGAGTGCCGCGCTTTCCACATTCCCAGCAGAATAGGATCGAAGCGTTGGTGCAGTCGTAGGCGGCGTGTCCAACTTGACCACATCGGCGACAGGCTGCGCGTGGGTTGGCAATGGGAGTGGTGATCATTCAATGGGCGATGTCGTGGTTCGTTGCATTATTTTGATTCGATGACTGTCTGCGCGGTGTGTCGGCTGAATCCCAATGGGGTCTCCGAAAGGGGGTACGGTAGGACTCACCTTCTCTGCGGTCTGGGTGCCTTGCCGGCCTGGTGTCTCGTGATGGGATTCGCATGGGTGCGGGGTCGTTGCGTGTTTCCTCTCGTGAATAAGCTCGTACTCTGCCGCTAATCGGGTTAGCTGTGACAAACTTTCCAGTTCGTCTCGTCGCACGTATAGTTGGAGTCCTGGCAGGGGCGTTGTCGTAGATCCTATAGAGCTCCTTAACTAGGTCGTACTCGGCATGGTGCATGAGTAGCCGTATCTCGATGAGATAGTCTTTGAATGGTTCTCCCACCGCTTGCTTGCGGCCTCGGATCTGGTCCTCCAATTGTTCGAAATACCTTGGCGGCAGAAAATAGGTCAGAAATTCCTGGCGGAAATACGCCCAGGAACTACCCTGTAGTTGGCTGGTACGGTGCCAGCGACTGGCTCGGTCGGTGAGTAGTTCGGCCATGCTCCGAGGCAGTTGGTTGGTGTCCACTCCGTAGGCGCGTGCGCGTTCCTCGAGTAGTTCCAGAAACGATAGTGGGTCATCTTCTCCGTTGAACTGGATGCCCCATCCGCGGATGCGTTCCGCTGTGCGTGCGACGTGGTTATAGTCGGGCCCGATTATGGGTGCGTCAATCGACGGTATAATTCTCTGTGTGGGCGCACGGGAGGTTTCCATAGTGGGTGGCCTTGGAAGATCGGCGGCTGTGACCACTGGTGGTCGCGGCGCGGGCTCTGGGGCTGCGGGGACATGCAAGCTGGCTTTGGGGTCCCATCTTCCGGTGCCTGATGGTCCTGGAGTAGTGGGCAACGGGGACTTGGAGCGTCCTGCTGGTTTTGCGTATTGTCTCTCGAGTTCTGCCAAGCGAGTCCAGGCACCCGGCGGGAGTGGTCCGGCGACTAGTATGGCAAAAGTTCTTGCGCAACTCTTCAACAGTTCCTTCGGTGTCAAATTCGAATTCCTTGGCGAAGGCCTCCAGCTCATCTCGGCGACGCTTGTAGATCCAGCCGATGCTGACGCCTGGATTGGCGACTGGCTCGCTGGTGTGGAAATCAATGCTCGCGTCGTCTTCGTAGGCTTCCATGGTGATTGAACTGAGTTTTCTTCGGCGTTGTTTTGGGCACTTTTCACTGTTTTTGCACTTGGTCACTGCGTATATTTTCCCGGTGGCACTCGCGACTGGATTCGGGTGGGTGCGCGAATTTGATTTTTTTACCGGACTTGTGTTCTGTGGTTAGCTCTACTATTCTATCTCGGTGGCCGTGGGTCTTTAATCCACGTAGCCCCGTGTTAAGGTTTTCTCTTTAAGTTTCCTTAAAGTTGCCAGAAAGTTGGCTTTTAAATCTCTTTAAAGTTTCCGAAAGTCCCTGCTCGGGCGCCACTTGTAATGATACCTTATTTCAGACTGAGGTAAGCTCAGTCTGTCCAGGGGTTCTCTACAAAAATTTTTGTAGATTGCTGGGACTTCAAAAACAAAGGCTTGGCCGTGAGACCGAAAGTGGAGCAGGCGTAGGGTCTAATTACCGTGTAGGTAATTCGCACTTGGCGATGAACAAGAACGTTAACACCGTTCGGTGAGGAAAGTGCTGACACCAGAGTTTTTGGTGTTTGGTAATATTTGGTTGGGTTTACCTTATTTCCGTTGAGGGTTCGGCGAAGAATTGATGACACTTCGTGAGTTTTGGTTTTTTGATATTATTTAACTGGCTTTTATTTGTGTTCTGTGTCTTTTCTTGTGTCGTGTAGTGGTTTCGTATATAGTGTTCTCGCGGAGGTGACGCGACTTAGAATAGGCGATGGACTGCCGTTACTGTGTAGAATAGGCGATGGACTGCCGTGTTTTAGGGATAGGCGATGGACTGCCCTGATGGATCGAGGGCTCGGGCTATTTAAGCCCGATTTCTAGTGCTGAGTCCGCAAGTCTGGGTGCTGGGTTGGTGTCGGGTTCTCCGGCGCAAGCCACCGACCCGGTCATTGCCTCGGATGCACCGAGAAATGAGCTGAGTCTAGGTTGTGGTCATTGGCTCGGTCGTACCGAGGAATGACCTGCGTGGAGTTGTGTAACTCGGCGGGGAAACTGGAGTTGGGTAACTCTTGTGGAAATTATGGCGCGTGTGTCGATTCGGCAGAAATCGATCGGCGCGTGGGACTTGGAAATTGTATGGTGTCAGATGTATGGTGTTTGTGTTGTTACAAAATGTGGTATGGTGTTTTGTGTTCTGTATTGGGTCTTATAAAGTATTACATATGGTATAATATGGTGAGTGTAAATGTAACGGTTCGTTACAACAGGCATCTAGGCCACGGATCCGTTGATCACGTGTCATGGAAACTTTGCGTCCCAAAAGACCGACGCCAAAGAGTCCTCAAGGAATGCCATGATCAGCCCACGGCAGGCCACCCTCGGCATGCGGAAAACCATCACACGAATTACACAACGATACTATTGGCCCGGTCTATATCGCGATGTGCGGAAATACGTACGCAGCTGTTTGAGCTGCCAAAAGTTTAAGGCACTGCAACGCAAGCCCGTGGGTAGGATGCTTACCCCCAGGGCAGAGGAACCTTTCGCCACATTATGTGCCGACTTCGATCAAGGGCCACTTCCCCGATCAAAACGAGGAAACACCATGCTGCTGGTATTCTTCGACACCTTCTCTTAAAAATGGACCGAACTAGTGCCACTTTAAGAAACTTCTACCACAGCTAGCCTAGAGCTAGCATTTCGGGAACGCATTCTAAGTCACTTCGGCGTACCAAAACGATTCGTCTGTGACAATGGAACTCAGTTCACCAGCCGCTCATTCCGCACGGTTATGCAAACAGCCGGCGTGGATCTGCAACACACCGCACCGTATTGCCCCCAGGAAAACCCTACGTAACGGGCCAATCGGACAGTGAAGACAATGATTGCACAATTCGTGGAGGACCATCAAAATACATGGGACGAACTCATACCCGAAATATCACTGGCAATTAACTCCAGTGTCTCGAAACAACTGGCTTCAGCGCCGCCTTCCTGCTACACGGGAAAGAACCTCCCTTACCTGGAGCACTGTACGACGAAGTTACACCAGGGACAGGAAGCCCTCCGGACACAGCCCACACACTAAGGCAACCCGACTCAAAGAAGTATTCGCGATAGTGCGGAACAATGTTCAACGGGCGAGTCAAGAACAATCCCGGCACTTTATAGTGGGGGTGTAACGAACCCTGGGCCCGTTACATTCATATTCATAGCACTAAGTTACTTTGTTATATATGTATAATCTTTACACCAACAACACAAACACCATACACCTGACACTGTACAATTTCAAGTCCCACGCGCCGATCGATTTCGCAGAATCGACACACGCGCCATAATTTCCATAGAGTTACCCAACTCCAGTTTCTCCCGAGTTACACAACTCCACGCAGGTCATTCCTCGGTACGACCGAGCCAATGACCACAGCCTAGACTCAGCTCATTTCTCGGTGCATCCGAGGCAATGACCGTGTCGGTGGCACGCGTGGAGAACTCGACACCAACTAAAAGCAACCCAGACTTGCGGACTCAGCACTCGAGATCGGGCTTAAATAGCCCGAGCCCCTCGATCAATCAGGGCAGTCCATCGCCTATCCTAAACACGGCAGTCCATCGCCTATCTAAAAACACGGCAGTCCATCGCCTATTATAAACCGTAACGGCAGTACATCCGCCGCGGCTATCAGCACCACGCCTCAGCAAGAACACAATACAAGAAACCACTACACGACACCAGAACCACGAGAAAACAATACAGAACACAAATAAAACGAGAGAAAGAACGTAGTTTTGGGGTCGCTGTTGCCGCGACTCTACTTTTATACCCGTACTCAGTCAGCACACATGTGATTTATGTGGAATTTTCAAATGGTTTATAAGTTTTTACATTTTTACATTTTTTTGCTACATCAGTCATCTATGTAGCTCGCGCAGCAGAAAATTCATTTGATCATTGTGGCTACAATAATGATCCGATCTGAACGGGAATCTGGTAGATATGGTCATATTCAAAAAACAAAACTGCATTTTTATTTTTTTCTATCTTCAAAATTGTGGATTTTCGTATTTTGGGGGGGCGGAGTGGGCGTGGCAAAATTTTGAATTTTGAAATAAACTTGCACTGAAGCGATATCACAGGAGTCTCGGCAAAAAAAAATTTGGTTGTTCTAGCTCTTATAGTCTCTGAGATCGAGGCGCTCATTTATAAGAAAATCCAAAACGACTCGATTTTGTGTGAGTGCGAGAGGGAGGGAGCGAAGTTTTTGCGTATGTTTTGTCTATTGTGGCTATATTAATGATCCGATCCGATTCAGATTTGGGCCCCTGATAGATATGGTCTTTGTCTATGATTCTGCATTTTTCGTTTTATGTTATATTCAGAATTATGGACGCCGTGGATTTGTTGAGTTTTTTGGGGGCGGAAGTGGGCGGGGCGAAATTTTGAAACACTTTTCTAGGAGTGAGATATCACATCAGACTGGATAAAAGTTTGGTTGCTCTAGCTCTTATAGCCTTCGAGCAATGGGCGACAAACAAGACGGACGGACGGACAGACGGACGGACAGACAGGGCTATATCGACTCGGCTATTGATGCTGATCAAGAATATATATACTTTTATATGGTCGGAAATTACTCCTCCTAAAAAATCAAAAAACGAGTTGGAACGTACAGAGTCGCTGTTGCCGCGACTCTACTTTTATACCCGTACTCAGTCAGCACACATGTGATTTATGTGGAATTTTCAAATTTTTATCAGTTTTTACATTTTACATTTTTTGCTACATGAGTCATCTACATCTACTTCATCTACATCACTTCTCACAACAACACACGTACACTCCGCGAGGCAGCATGTTTGACCGTAAGTGTGCGTGCGAAAGAATCATTAGCGAAAATCATCCCCATAAATGACTTACTCCGCAAGGGAAGGGGAAGCTCGCAGCAGAAAATTCATTTAATCATTGTGGCTACAATAATGATCCGATCTGAACCAAATTCGGGAATCTGGTAGATATGGTCATTCTCTACAATACTGCATTTTCGTTTTTTATCTTCAAAATTGTGGATTTTCATCTTTTGTGGGGGCGGAAGGGGCGGGGCGAAATTTTGAAATACATTTGTTCAGGTTTGGTATCACAGGAGTCTTGGCAAAAATTTGCTTGCTCTAGCTCGTATAGTCTCTGAGATCCAGGCGACACAAAATACAAAAATTCAAATCAACTCGTTTTGTGTGAGTGCGAAAGAGAGGGAGCGAAGTTTTATACCCGTACTGAAGAGTAAAAGGGTATATTGTATTTGTGCTAATTGCTGTCTGTCCGTCTGTCCGTCTTGTTTGTCCCCCATTGCTCGGAGGCTATAAGAGCTAGAGGGACCAAATCTTTTTTCCAAGCTGATGTGATATCTCACTCCTAGAAAATGTTTCAAAAATTTCGCCCCGGCCACTTCCGCCCCCACAAAGAGCGAACATCTGTGGCGTCCACAATTTTGAATATAACAAAAAACGAAAGATGCGGAATCATAGATGAAGACCATATCTATCAGGAGCCCACATCTGAATCGGATCGGATCATTAATATAGCCACAATAGACAAAAACATACGCAAAAACTTCGCTGCTCCCCTCCCTTTCGCACTCACACAAAAAATCGAGTCGTTTTGGTTTTCGTATAAATGAGCGCCTCGATCTCAGAGACTATAAGAGCTAGAACAACCAAATTTTTGCCTAGACTCCTGTGATATCGCTTCAGTGCAAGTTTATTTCAAAAATTTTGCCACGCCCACTCCCGCCCCCAAAAGACGAAAATCCACAATTTTAAAGATAGGAAAAAACGAAAAATGCAGTATTGTAGAAAATTACCATATCTACCAAATTTGGTTCAGATCGGACCATTATTGTAGCCACAATGATGAAATGAATTTTCAGCAGCGGGAATGTCTCGCGCCCGTTCAGTGATTCCCTTGCCCGACTGCAGCGTAAGTCATTTATGGGGATGATTGTAGCTACAGAATCTCTCACACGCACACTCACGCTCACACGCTGCCTCGTGCAGTGTACGTTTGTTGTTGTGAGAACTGATGTATATGTAGATGACAGATGCAGCAAACAAATGTTAAATCTAAAATGTAAGAAACTGATACAACATTTGAAAATTCCACATAAATTACATGTGTACTGACTGAGTACGGGTATAAAAGTAGAGTCGCGTTCACAGCGACTCCATACGTTTTTTCTCGTTTCGTATATTTTCCTCTATTGTGGCTATATTAATGATCCGATCCGATTCAGATTTGTGCCCCTGATAGATATGGACTGTCTCTATGATTCTGCATTTTTCGTTTTTTGTTATCTTCTTATCTTCCGCCCTTTGTGGGGGCGGAAGTGGGCGGGGCGAAATTTTGAAACATTTTTCTAGGAGTGAGATACCACATCAGTTTGGAAAAAGATTTGGTCCCTCTAGCTCTTATAGCCTCCGAGCAATGGCCGACAAACAAGACGGACAGACGGACAGACAGCAATAACCACAAATACAATATACCCTTTTACTCTTCGAGTACGGGTATAACCATTTAATAACATCAAAACCAAACTCAACGAAGTGTCATCATTTCTTCGCCGAGCGCGAACACAAAATCAGGTGACGCAACAAACCATATTACCGCATACACCAAAACTCAGGTGTCAACGGTTGCCGTTTTCATCGCCAAGTGCGATCACCAAATTACCTATACGGTAACAAGACTCTACGCCCGCTCCACTTTCGGTCTCACGGCCAAGCCCTACCCTAAAGTTCCAGCAATACTACAAAATTTCTTGTAGAGAAGGGGTTGGTGACTTATACGTCGTTGGATTGGCACATAGGAAATTCATGCCGACAATAACTTGCTCCAGCATGTTTGGTAGGACCAGGAGTGGGATTTGGACCGCTCTTTGATCCAGCTTGATGTTGTTCTCGGCTGATCCCGGGTCAGTCGAGGACCCGTGTCGTTTCCCGAATTTGCTCGGCGTCAGCATTCGACGGTCCGAGTGCCGAGTTTTCCACATTCCCAGCAGAATAGGATCGAAGCGTTGGTGCAGTCGTAGGCGGCGTGTTCAGCTTGACCACATCGGCGACAGGCTGCGTGTGGGTTGGCAATGGGAGTGGTGATCATTCGATGGGCGACGTCTTGGTTCGTTGTACTGGGGTGTACGCGGGTGTCTGCTGAATCCCCATGGGGTCTCCGAAAGGGCGTCCGGTAGGAGTCACTTTCTCTGGTGGTCCGTGCCTTGCCGGCCTGGTGTCTCTTGGTGGGCTTTGCATGGGTGCGGGGGTTGTCGCGTATTTCCGCTCGTGAATAATCTCGTACTCGGCGGCTAATCGGGTCAGCTGTGACAAGCTTTCTAATTCGTCTCGTCACACGTATAGCTGGAGTCCTGGCAGGGCGTTGTCGTAGATCCGGTAAAGCTCCTTAACTAGGTCGTACTCGGCATGGTGCATGAGAAGCCGTATCTCGATGAGATAGTCTTTGAATGGTTCTCCCACCGCTGTTTGCGGCCTCGGATCTGGTCGTTCAATTGTTCGAAATACCTTGGCGGCAGGAAACTCGTCAGAAACTCCTGGCGGAAATATGCCCAGGAACTGCCCTGTAGTCGACTGGTACGGTACCAGCGACTGGTTCGGTCGGTAAGTAGTTCGACCATGCTCCGAGGCAGCTGGTTGGTGTCCACTCCATAGGCGCGTTCGCGTTCTTCGATTAGTTCAGAAACGATATTGGGTCATCTTCTCCGTTGAACTGGATGCCCCATCCGCGGATGCGCTCCGCCGTGCGGGCGACGTGGTTATAGTCGGGCCCGATCATGGGTGCGTCAATCGCTGGTACAATTCTCTGTGTGGGCGAACGGGAGCTTTCCATAGTGGGCGGCCTTGGGCTGTGACCATTGGTGGTCGGGGCGTGGGTTCTGGGGCTGCGGGGACTTGGGCTTCGGCTTTGGGGTCCCATCTTCCGGTGCCTGATGGTTCTGAGTAGTGGGCAGGGGGACCTGGAGCGTCCTGCTGGTCTTGCGTTTTGTCTCTCAAGTTCTGCGAGGCGAGTCCAGGCACTCGGCGGGAGTGGTCCGTCGACTAGTATGGCAAAGTTCTAGCGCAACTCTTCGACAGTTAATTCGTTGGAGAATCCAAATTCCTTGCGAAGGCCTCCAGCTTATCTCGGCGGCGCTTGTAGATCCAGCTCTACTATTCTTTCTCGGTGGCCGTGGGTCTTTAATCCACGTAGCCCCGTGTTAAGGTTTTTTTCCCTTCAAGTTTCCTTAAAGTTGCCAGAAAGTCGGCTTTGAAATTTCCTTAAAGTTGCCAGAAAGTCCCTGCTTGGCGCCACTTGTAATTTTTTTTTTTTTTTTACATCTTTAGGACGTTGATGTGCAATGACTGCACCATCAAGTGGCCCATGCGACACCAAGCCGAAGCCTGTTACGCGCGGATCCCAGGCAAATACGCAGCCCTCCTCCCGCCCAACCGACCGAGGGGCGCTGCCGCATGACGCGCGACACGAGTACCGAAACCGATCGCGAACATGCAGGAAAGATAGGTGTTAGACTAATATTCGAGGAAAAATTGGGGCTAAACACAACGCTAAACATGCAAAGTTACAAAAGAATATTACTAATTACGTGCAAGGTATGTTAGTATTAGTGATTTAAGTAGAGGAAGTGATTTAGTGGTGGATATTATATGGTAGAACGAATTATAATCCGAGCATAAGATCCGAAACGGTTCATGCAAGGAATAATTCGATCTACACAGTGGAAGGTACAAAGGAATAAAATTTCTAGAGGATCTAATAGGAATCGTGAAGTTTATGCGGTATTCAACAAGTCAGGGCTGTCGATGTCACCCTGATCAAGTTGTGCATGAAAATCACACCAAGCATTTTTCTACGATTAAGTAAGGATGGAAGGTCTATTAAGAGCAATCTGCAAGAGTAAGAAGGCAGTCTCACACCTTCATCCCAGTTGAGGCCACGCAGAGCAAAAAGTAAAAGTTTTTCTGGACTGATTCTATACGGTCTTGGTGTACTTTGTACTGAGGACACCATACACACGAGCCGTACTCTAAAATCGGACGAACAAATTGAAATATAGAGAGTCTTCGTTATATAGGGGGTCGTCAAATTCCTTTGACCACCTCTTTATAAACCCAAGCACTCCCATGGCTTTATTTACCATGGTAGAAATATGTTCAGAAAAATTTTAACTTGGGGTCTAGTTTAACACCAAGATCATCAACCAATGTAATTCTCTCAAGAGAACCACCGCAGAGGGTGTAAGGAGCCAACAAGGGGCTGGAGCGATGAAATGTCATTACTTTACATTTCGAGGCATTCAGGTGTAACATATTTGCATGACTGAAAGTTATTGAGATCGGATTGCAAGCGAGAGTGAAATGAAATGTCCTTATACTGGACACAGAGTTTAACGTCATCCGCATACATGAGTACTCGAGAGTTTGTTAATACTGAAGGCAGGTCATTAATGAAGAGTGTGAAAAGTAGGGGGCCAAGATGGAATGCCCTGTGGTACTCCAGAAGTAACCTGAACAAGTGAAGACAAGGAGTTTTTGAAGAGCACTCTTTGAGACCTACAGCAAAGGTAGCTTGAAATCCATTTCAAAAAGGTTGGGCGGAAACCCTAAAAATGTCAAGTTTTTGTGCTAAAAGGGAATGGTTTACAGAGTCGAATGCTTTACTAAAATCGGTGTAAATGACATCCGTCTGCATGTTACCATGGAAGCCTTTAATAATAAAAAGAGGTAAACTCTAGTAAATTTGTAGTTGTTGATCGTCGCCATATAAATCCGTGCTGAGCTGGAGATATAAGTGATTTGCACATATGTTGCAAGTGCGGGGTTAAAATTTTTCTCAAACATTTTTGGAATAGCGGATAACTTTGATATACCTCTGTAATTCATTGCGTCAGACTTACTACCTTTCTTATGGAGAGGAATAAACCTATCTCAGGCTGAGGTAGGCTCAGTCTGTCCAGGTTTTTATAAAAAGAAATTTTGTAGTTTTGCTGGAAATTTGGGGCAAGGGCTTGGCCGTGAGACCGAAAGTGGAGCGGGTGTAGAGTTTGGTTACCGTGCGGGTAATTTTGTAATCGCACTTGGCGATAAAACGTTGACACCTGAGTTTCGGTGTGCGGTAATATATTTTGTGTTACGTTATTCGTGTTCGCGCTCGGCGAATAAATTATTACACTTGGGTGGTTGGGTTTTGATATTTTACTGTTTATTTGTGTTCTTATATTGGTTTTCGTATTTAAGGTTTCGTGTCGGTGTTCTTGTATTGTTTTCGTGTTTAAGGTTTCGTGGGTGGTTCTTGTATTGTTTTTCGTATTTAGGTGTCGTAGAGTGACCCGCGGCGGATGGACTGCCCTGATTCTCTAGGGCTGAGTCCGCAAGTTTTGTTACTAAAGTGGTGTCGAGTTCTCCACGCGCGCCACCGACACGGTCATTGCCACGGATGTACCGAGAAATGAGCTGAGTGTAGTTTTGGCACTTTGGTCATTGACTCGGTTGTACCGAGAAATGACCTGCGTGGAGTTGTGTAACTCGGGGAAATTGTGGCGCTTGTGTCGATTCCGCAGAAATCGATCGGCGACTGGAAATGTACAGTGTCAGGTGTATGGTGTACGTGTGTTTTGGCATTTCAAATTAAGGTATGTTGTATTGTGTTTGTGTTTTGTATTGGAGAGGAAACTTAACTCTATGCATATGTGTTGTTCTTACTTAATGCTCTACTTAATGTATCGAGCCCTGGTCACAGGGTTCGTTACAACGGATAAGAGCTGATCATATTGTTTAAAACCCATGTTAAAACAGTTCTGTTTGATCTCCAAACACACCGCACTGTTAGTGTTTCAGCAACGCAGAGAGTTTTTCGCGCTTATTCCCTAACCGGGAATAAATGCATACATCAAGGAACCCTGACTTACTATTCTTAGCTTCGTTCCCTCATCTTTGTAAACACCACCTGGTGCGCCCTCCTAGAAATATTGGTCCCTCGAGTCTGATTTTGCCTTCTAAAAAGTAGTTTTCCACCAGAAAGCATCGGCGTATCACTTCTACACGGCAATTCCAAGATAAGAATTTCTTCGTCCCCTCGAATTAGGGGCGAATCATTCGCGATTTGTCTTCCATATCCCTCCAAGACCGAGTCCCGCGATATAGATATGTACATATATCTCTATCTCTATATATCTCTATATTCCTGTATATACATTCGGGACCTTCCAGTAAATTTTCCTTCTTTTCGACACCGCCATTGTTCGGAGCAGTAGCATTTAATAGCTCTTAAGATAGGTTCATATGTTGTTTTCGTAAATCTTCTCCCACAACTGTCTTAAATTTTGTATTGTCGCGCTCATCTAAATTGCGCTCTCAGTACGTACACGCACACACCTACATATATACCCGCTCTACTGCTTATATTGCAGTGCATCGCCCTTTTTGCGGTTCAGTCAAATTTACTTTAGAACGCATCGCATCGCGGCTCACGTAATATCAAGCGCCCTTAACACTATTGTAACGCTAACACACCGAATCGTAGTTCACGGCCACGGCACATCGAACAATAAAAATCTTACCAAAATTATAAACGGAAACTATTTGTTTTAAAAGTGGAGTCAGAGTTGCCGAAAAAGCTCAGCAGCTTCCAACATTTTGGTGACCCTTTTGACGTAATATTCGTAGATTTATAGTGCGTTAAAAATAGTTAAACCATTGAAATAAACCATTTTGAAGGATTAAAGTGACATATTGTGAGAAAGGTAGCGAACCAAAAGTCGTTGTGACCGTCCGTAGAGTTCTAGCGGCCTGCTATTCGTTTTTCTTTCACCGTCTGCTTCAGCCTACGCACCGCGCTGTCGAAACCGTCTGCATAAAGTTCTAAGCGTGGTCCGTAAGTTTTTTCGCCTCCTCTTTGGTCATCTTGCGTCAGCGAGTTTCTAACAAGCGAGATCTCTGGAATTCGAACTCGAAATCAGAGTACATCTCGAGTTCTCTCTTTTGCACTTTTTGTTGGTATTCGGTCGTCGTTTCGTCGCTTTACCGTTGCATACGTTTCGCATATCGCAATTGCCGAAAATAGTGAGCGCACAAAAGGTTGAAATCATCTCTCTTTAACTGTGTCGACTAGCACACTCCGCGTCAACTGTCTATAGCCAGGCTAGAGGAAAAATAGCAGGAAAAGTAGATTGTTCGCTATGGGCAACGAAAGTGATTCAGTGGCATTTGGCGCAGCTCCATCTGGCGAAAGCTTTAGTCTGAACGCAGCCATCACCCACCCCGGCTTTTCGTATTTCCTTCATGAGGCTGAAGGCTAGCGGAATCACTAACGGAGCTGAAGGCTAATTTTGTTGTGGCACACACCAATTTGGAGGATGTGGATTTTGAGTCGATGTACAGTGAAGTTCCGGCCAAATTCGACTCGTCTATATTGCCGTTGAGGACCGTTCTTTAGCGCGAGCTTGAAGTCGTTCGAGCAGCGGGCATTGTTCAACATTTAATGCCAACTCTAGTGGAACGCCGTCAATTGTCGTCATGTCCAATCGATCTCGATTACCTCATCTGGAGCTTCCCAAATTCAGTGGAATTCTGACGGAGTGGGCCAACTTCTTCTCAATGTTTACCACGGTTATTGACAAGGAGTTTGAGCTGACCCCTATCGAGAAGCTGCAGCATCTTCGTTCCTGCTTGAATGGCGCGGCCCTGAATACCATCATCAGCTCCTTGGAGATAAATTAAGCTAATTATATTGTGGCACTAGAAATTCTAAAGCGACGGTTTGATAATAAACGTATCATTTTGCATGCACACATCAGACGGATATTTGGGTTTGAAAGGGCTGACGCTTCTGTGGGCAGGTTAGGGGAACTGACTGATAGATTCACCTCGCATATTCGTGCCATGGAATCGCTTGCAAGCAAGGAAGAAGTGGCAGAGTGCATTCGCGTGCAGACTGTTCTTCAGAAACTGGACAAATCCATTAAGAATAGGTGGAAGGAGACTTCGTCGAATCAAGATTCGCCATCTTGGGAGAAATTATCTGGATTTTGGAGAAAAGATCTCTTTTCAATCTGTGGTTTCAATTGAACTAAATCTTCGGAAGACCAAATCGCTTGCCGTAGTCTCTGGCATAGGAAATGCTGGTTTCCCAACTGAAGGTATCTCCAGTCGTTCTCGTTCTGAATCGCAGTCTTCACAGTTCGCTACTAGCATCACTGCCGTCGTTGCCCAGAAGATCACGGAACATCAACCTAGCATCTGAATCAGTACTGCTAATTGGTCTTCGAATATCCAGCTTGCTGACCCCTTTGTGCCATAAAACCGCAGCGAATTGACCTGCTCATTGAGTGTGTGGGAAAAATTCAGCTGGCACCTGGACTACCGTTGATGCAGAAGACACATTTCGATGAATTTTTCTGGTGGTGGGCACTCGAACCCCAACATCTCTTCGTTTATCGCAACCCAATTTTCAGTTGACACCGATCACAGCACTCGGTTCGATGAGTTGGTTCGTCAATTTTGGGAAGTGGAGCACATCTTTGAGCCGATCGCTAGCGTTCGAGCAGCGGGCATTGTTCAACATTTAATGCCAACTCTAGTGGAACGCCGTCAATTGTCGTCATGTCCAATCGATCTCGATTACCTCATCTGGAGCTTCCCAAATTCAGTGGAATTCTGACGGAGTGGGCCAACTTCTTCTCAATGTTTACCACGGTTATTGACAAGGAGTCTGAGCTGACCCCTATCGAGAAGCTGCAGCATCTTCGTTCCTGCTTGAATGGCGCGGCCCTGAATACCATCAGCTCCTTGGAGATAAATTAAGCTAATTATATTGTGGCACTAGACATTCTAAAGCGACGGTTTGATAATAAACGTATCATTTTGCATGCACACATCAGACGGATATTTGGGTTTGAAAGGGCTGACGCTTCTGTGGGCAGGTTGGGGAACTGACTGATAGATTCACCTCGCATATTCGTGCCATGGAATCGCTTTGCAAGCAAAGGAAGAAGTGGCAGAGTGCATTCGCGTGCAGACTGTTCTTCAGAAACTGGACAAATCCATTAAGAATAGGTGGAAGGAGACTTCGTCGAATCAAGATCTGCCATCTTGGGAGAAATTATCTGGATTTTTGGAGAAAAGATCTCTTTCAATCTGTGGTTTCAATTGAACTAAATCTTCGGAAGACCAAATCGCTTGCCGTAGTCTCTGGCATAGGAAATGCTGGTTTCCCAACTGAAGGTATCTCCAGTCGTTCTCGTTCTGAATCGCAGTCTTCACAGTTCGCTACTAGCATCACTGCCGTCGTTGCCCAGAAGATCACGGAACATCAACCTAGCATCTGAATCAGTACTGCTAATTGGCCTTCGAATATCCAGCTTGCTGACCCTTTGTGCCATAAAACCGCAGCGAATTGACCTGCTCATTGAGTGTGTGGGAAAAATTCAGCTGGCACCTGGACTACCGTTGATGCAGAAGACACATTTCGGATGAATTTTCTCTGGTGGTGGGCACTCGAACCCCAACATCTCTTCGTTTATCGCAACCCAATTTTCAGTTGACACCGATCACAGCACTCGGTTCGATGAGTTGGTTCGTCAATTTTGGGAAGTGGAGCACATCTTTGAGCCGATCGCTAGCGTTCGAGCAGCGGGCATTGTTCAACATTTAATGCCAACTCTAGTGGAACGCCGTCAATTGTCGTCATGTCCAATCGATCTCGATTACCTCATCTGGAGCTTCCCAAATTCAGTGGAATTCTGACGGAGTGGGCCAACTTCTTCTCAATGTTTACCACGGTTATTGACAAGGAGTCTGAGCTGACCCCTATCGAGAAGCTGCAGCATCTTCGTTCCTGTTGAATGGCGCGGCCCCTGAATACCATCAGCTCCTTGGAGATAAATTAAGCTAATTATATTGTGGCACTAGACATTCTAAAGCGACGGTTTGATAATAAACGTATCATTTTGCATGCACACATCAGACGGATATTTGGGTTTGAAAGGGCTGACGCTTCTGTGGGCAGGTTAGGGGAACTTGACTGATAGATTCACCTCGCATATTCTCGTGCCATGGAATCGCTTGCAAGCAAGGAAGAAGTGGCAGAGTGCATTCGCGTGCAGACTGTTCTTCAGAAACTGACAAATCCATTAAGAATAGGTGGAAGGAGACTTCGTCGAATCAAGATGCCATATTGGGAGGATTTTTGGAGAAAAGATCTCTTCAATCTGTGGTTTCAATTGAACTAAATCTTCGGAAGACCAAATCGCTTGCCGTAGTCTCTGGCATAGGAAATGCTGGTTTCCCAACTTAAGGTATCTCCAGTCGTTCTCGTTCTGAATCGCAGTTTTCACAGTTCGCCACTAGCATCACTGCCGTCGTTGCCCAGAAGATCACGGAACATCAACCTAGCATCTGAATCAGTACTGCTAATTGCCCTTCGAATATCCAGCTTGCTGACCCCTTTGTGCCATAAGCCGCAGCGAATTGACCTGCTCATTGAGCTGCTGTGTGTGGGAAAAAAATTCAGCTGGCACCTGGACTACCGTTGATGCAGAAGACACATTTCGGATGAATTCTCTCTGGTGGTGGGCACTCGAACCCCAACATCTCTTCGTTTATCGCAACCCAATTTTTCAGTTGACACCGATCACAGCACTCGGTTCGATGAGTTGGTTCGTCAATTTTGGGAAGTGGAGCACATCTTTGAGCCGATCGCTAGGGCAACAAAGAAGGAGCTGCACTGCGAGGAACACTTCGTCAACCATCACACTCGCTTACCCTCAGGGGAATATTCCGTTCGCTTGCCCATGAAGCGAAGTTTGGAGTCCTTGGGCGATTCATACTTGCAAGCAGAGCGGCGGTTGGAATATTTGGAGCGGAAAATACCTTGTCAAGTATTTGTTATATATTCAATAACCCTTCGCCACGAACACACGCCGAAAATTTGTCGTTACCTAATTTTGTCGTAGAATAAAATCAAGTTTAAGTTTAACGATTTCGCGTTTTGCTTTTTGTGGAATTTATTTAAAGCGGTCGGAAAAGCCCGGTAGCTCACAACATGTTGGAGGTTCTATCGAGATATCCGTGTGTATCGTTGTTTTCGTGGGAAACATAAAAACATAATCGGGAAGTCAGCAGTGTGATATAGTGTACAAAATTATTGTGGGCTAACAGTAGCAATAACGGAATCGGAACCGCTTGAGTACATATATACAGCACAATCGTATGTGCGCTGCTTGATTCCGCTGATACCCGATACTTGATACCCGCATTCGCTGCCTTTAACCGCACTTGCGCGCGCATCGTTACAGCTACGCAAACGGCTCAAAAAACTATGTGTCGTGGAGAGTTTGTCGTGAACTAGAAAAATCAAATAAATAAATTAAAAAACTAAACAAATATGAGTGATGACAATATAAACATCGCGTCTGCCTTCGGATGGCACGCCGTCAAGTGGCGCTCCAGTTGGTGAAGTGGTGGCTAGTGCTGATCCAGCTACTAGCCGGATTTCATTCTTGAACCTCAAGACAAAGTCCATCTTCGACCGTCTTCAGGCCCTGTGCTCCCCAATTGACGTTGAAAAGTTGCGCAGCTTGGACGAGTATGATCTGAAGGGCTTTCTAGATCTGTTGGACAAATTGGAGTCGAATTTTTATGTTGCTCATGACCGATTGGAGGAGCAGGATTTTAAAACTATTGCTAGCGACTTGCCTGGGCAGTTCGGCACTGCCTTGCTGAAAATGAAAACCATCCTGCAGCGTGAGTTAGGCAAGCACTCAAGGCCTACGAATTGTTCCACTTTTCGGATGAATCCCAACGAAACGCAGTCCATAACGTATATGGCCAATCGATCGAGCTTGCCGCAGCTGCAGCTGCCCAAGTTCAGCGGAGCCTATACCGAGTGGTCAAGTTTTTATTCAATGTTCACGGCGGTGATTGATAGTGATGCTGATCTGATCATTTTAAAATTCCACATAAATCACATGTGTAGTGACTGAGTGCGGGTAAAAAAGTAGAGTCGCGTTCAAAGCGACTCCGTAGTTTTTTTTTTTTTTGCTATTATTTTTTGGAGATGTTCTTGAAAATATACTGGCTAGGTTATGTTAAGGCGGTAGCTGGAGAGGAGAGCAAAACTTACCCCCAGCTCACGTCGTCCTATAGGAACGTTTTGATGTCGCATGGGCGTGTACCCCTTCTCATGGCCTAAGTCGCTTGGTGCGAAACTAAGGGCAGTGCCATCCGGTGGTCCCTGGTTTGGTTTTGGACAAGTTCGAAATGTCCGTAATTAGGGAGCTACAAGGAACCGTTGTCTGCGTTTTTCCCAAGGCCGGGGCAGAGCAACTCGTTCCTGCAATTTATTACCGAATCGCTACTTGTTTCCTGTCAGGTAGGAGAGGTTTGGTAGCGCGATGCCTGACTAGTTCGTCGTCGTCATTGTTTCCATCAATACCCCTGTGTCCAGGGACCCATATTACGAAGAGGTCTAGCTGCTCTGCGGTCTCATTTAGAGACCTGCCGTGGTCGTTGACGGTCATTGAGTTCGACTATTATGTGCCAAGTGCCTTGAGAGCTGCCTGGTTGACGGAGAAAACGCATACTGAGTGTCAGTTTAAGGAGAGTTTGAAGCCGTTTAGGAGAGTTTAGAAATGGCCTTAATGATTGGTACGACTTCCGCTACAGTGATCCGGGAGTATGAAGCAAATGACTGATGTTGAGCTCGTTCCAGAAGACGGTCCCATCCATGCGGCCGTCTAACTTTCTGCCATTAGTATTGTTCAGGCAGCAGCGCGGCTAGCGGTCTTAACAGCGCGCTGTTAGCTCGCGCGCTCTCCCGTGCCTTTCGCTCTCGCACTGTTGAACGCGATCAACGCGGCTCTCCATCACGGGCTCTAGCCGTTGGCCTAGCTGTGGCTCTTCAGTCTCTCTACACCTACGACTACGAACGCAAGCAACATACCAACCCCCAACTGTAACCAGATTTATCCTAAATATACGCCGATTGTAATTTGACGCCCCCGACTGGTTTTTTTGCGAATATCACCGCTGGGAACTCTTGCCATCCACCCTCCTGCTAACATTGGTCCTTCGAGCCGGATCTTCGCCTTCCCTACAAGGAGGAGTCCAACCTGCAAAAGCATCTTTCCCAAATCGATTCCTTGTGCGATTTGTTTTATTCCCCGCCAAGTCCGAGATCCGTGATATATGTACGAGGTCCGTCCCAGAAATAGCCGACATAACTACTAAACATACAAAAATTTTTATATTCTATTTTATTTTTCAACATAGGATCCTTTTAGGTCGATACACTTTTCCCAGCGATGTTCAACAGCTTCGATACCTTTTTATACCCGTACTCGAAGAGTAAAAGGGTATATTGTATTTGTGGTAATTGCTGTCTGTCCGTCTCTCCGTCTTGTTTGTCGCCCATTGCTCTGAGGCTATAAGAGCTAGAGGGACCAAATCTTTTTTCCAAACTGATGTGGTATCTCACTCCTAGAAAAATGTTTCAAAATTTCGCCCCCGCCCACTTCCGCCCCCACAAAGGGCGCACATCTGTGGCGTCCACAATTTTGAAGATAACAAAAACTAAAAATGCAGAATCATAGAGACAGTCCATATCTATCAGGGGCCCAAATCTGAATCGGATCGGATCAT
The DNA here is from genome assembly GCA_009664405.1 of Drosophila bifasciata. Taxonomy (NCBI): domain Eukaryota; kingdom Metazoa; phylum Arthropoda; class Insecta; order Diptera; family Drosophilidae; genus Drosophila; species Drosophila bifasciata. The sequence continues at coordinate 20,146,988 of CM019043.1, forward strand.
TAATATAGCCACAATAGAGGAAAATATACGAAAAACTTCGCTCCCTCTCTTTCGCACTCACACAAAAACGAGTTGATTTGAATTTTTGTATTTTGTGTCGCCTGGATCTCAGAGACTATACGAGCTAGAGCAAGCAAATTTTTTGCCAAGACTCCTGTGATACCAAACCTGAACAAATGTATTTCAAAATTTCGCCCCGCCCCCTTCCGCCCCCACAAAAGATGAAAATCCACAATTTTGAAGATAAAAAAAAACGAAAAGTGCAGTATTGTAGAGAATGACCATATCTACCAGATTCCCGAATTTGGTTCAGATCGGATCATTATTGTAGCCACAATGATTAAATGAATTTTCTGCTGCGAGCTTCCCCCTTCCCCTTGCGGAGTAAGTCATTTATGGGGATGATTTTCGCTAATGATTCTTTCGCACGCACACTTACGGTCAAACATGCTGCCTCGCGCAGTGTACGTGTGTTGTTGTGAGAAGTGATGTAGATGAAGTAGATGTAGATGACTCATGTAGCAAAAAATGTAAAATGTAAAACTGATAAAAAATTTGAAAATTCCACATAAATCACATGTGTGCTGACTGAGTACGGGTATAAAAGTAGAGTCGCGGCAACAGCGACTCCGTACGTTCCTTCTCGTTTTTTTGATTTTTTGAAGGAGTAATTTCCGACCATATAAAGTATATATATTCTTGATCAGCATCAATAGCCGAGTCGATATAGCCCTGTCTGTCCGTCCGTCTGTCCGTCCGTCCGTCTTGTTTGTCGCCCATTGCTCGAAGGCTATAAGAGCTAGAGCAACCAAACTTTTTATCCAGTCTGATGTGATATCTCACTCCTAGAAAAGTGTTTCAAAATTTCGCCCCGCCCACTTCCGCCCCCACAAAGGGCGCAAATCTGTGGCGTCCATAATTCTGAATATAACATAAAACGAAAAATGCAGAATCATAGACAAAGACCATATCTATCAGGGGCCCAAATCTGAATCGGATCGGATCATTAATATAGCCACAATAGACAAAAACATACGCAAAAACTTCGCTCCCTCCCTCTCGCACTCACACAAAATCGAGTCGTTTTGGATTTTCTTATAAATGAGCGCCTCGATCTCAGAGACTATAAGAGCTAGAACAACCAAATTTTTTGCCTAGACTCCTGTGATATCGCTTCAGTGCAAGTTTATTTCAAAAATTTGCCACGCCCACTCCCGCCCCCCCAAAAGACAAAAAGCTACAATTTTAAAGATAGGAAAAACGAAAAATGCAGTATTGTAGAAAATTACCATATCTACCAAATTTGGTTCAGATCGGACCATTATTGTAGCCACAATGATGAAATGAATTTTCAGCAGCGGGAATGTCTCGCGCCCGTTCAGTGTTTCCCTTGCCCGACTGCAGCGTAAGTCATTTATGGGGATGATTGTAGCTACAGAATCTCTCACACGCACACTCACGCTCACACGCTGCCTCGTGCAGTGTACGTTTGTTGTTGTGAGAACTGATGTATATGTAGATGACAGATGCAGCAAACAAATGTTAAATCTAAAATGTAAGAAACTGATACAACATTTGAAAATTCCACATAAATTACATGTGTACTGACTGAGTACGGGTATAAAAGTAGAGTCGCGTTCACAGCGACTCCATACGTTTTTTCACGTTTCGTATATTTTCCTCTATTGTGGCTATATTAATGATCCGATCCGATTCAGATTTGTGCCCCTGATAGATATGGACTGTCTCTATGATTCTGCATTTTTTCGTTTTTGTTATTTTCTTATCTTCCGCCCTTTGTGGGGGCGGAAGTGGGCGGGGCGAAATTTTGAAACATTTTTCTAGGAGTGAGATACCACATCAGTTTGGAAAAAAGATTTGGTCCCTCTAGCTCTTATAGCCTCCGAGCAATGGCCGACAAACAAGACGGACAGACGGACAGACAATTACCACAAATACAATATACCCTTTTACTCTTCGAGTACGGGTATAACCATTTAATAACATCAAAACCAAACTCAACGAAGTGTCATCATTTCTTCGCCGAGCGCGAACACAAAATCAGGTGACGCAACAAACCATATTACCGCATACACCAAAACTCAGGTGTCAACGGTTTGCCGTTTTCATCGCCAAGTGCGATCACCAAATTACCTATACGGTAACAAGACTCTACGCCCGCTCCACTTTCGGTCTCACGGCCAAGCCCTACCCTAAAGTTCCAGCAATACTACAAAATTTCTTGTAGAGAAGGGGTTGGTGACTTATACGTCGTTGGATTGGCACATAGGAAATTCATGCCGACAATAACTTGCTCCAGCATGTTTGGTAGGACCAGGAGTGGGATTTGGACCTCTCTTTGATCCAGCTTGATATTGTTCTCGGCTGATCCCGGGTCAGTCGAGGACCCGTGTCGTTTCCCCGAATTTGCTCGGCGTCAGCATTCGACGGTCCGAGTGCCGAGTTTTCCACATTCCCAGCAGAATAGGATCGAAGCGTTGGTGCAGTCGTAGGCGGCGTGTCCAGCTTGACCACATCGGCGACAGGCTGCGTGTGGGTTGGAAATGGGAGTGGTGATCATTCGATGGGCGACGTCTTGGTTCGTTGTACTGGGGTGTACGCGGGGTGTCTACTGAATCCCCATGGGGTCTCCGAAAGGTCGTCCGGTAGGAGTCACTTTCTCTGCGGTCCGGGTGCCTTGCCGGCCTGGTGTCTCTTGGTGGGCTTTGCATGGGTGCGGGGGTTGTCGCGTATTTCCGCTCGTGAATAATCTCGTACTCGGCGGCTAATCGGGTCAGCTGTGACAAGCTTTCTAATTCGTCTCGTCACACGTATAGCTGGAGTCCTGGCAGGGCGTTGTCGTAGATCCGGTAAAGCTCCTTAACTAGGTCGTACTCGGCATGGTGCATGAGAAGCCGTATCTCGATGAGATAGTCTTTGAATGGTTCTCCCACCGCTTGCTTGCGGCCTCGGATCTGGTCGTTCAATTGTTCGAAATACCTTGGCGGCAGGAAACACGTCAGAAACTCCTGGCGGAAATATGCCCAGGAACTGCCCTGTAGTCGACTGGTACGGTACCAGCGACTGGTTCGGTCGGTAAGTAGTTCGACCATGCTCCGAGGCAGCTGGTTGGTGTCCACTCCATAGGCGCGTTCGCGTTCCTCGAGTAGTTCCAGAAACGATATTGGGTCATCGTCTCCGTTGAACTGGATGCCCCATCCGCGGATGCGCTCCGCCGTGCGGGCGACGTGGTTATAGTCGGGCCCGATCATGGGTGCGTCAATCGCTGGTACAATTCTCTGTGTGGGCGAACGGGAGCTTTCCATAGTGGGCGGCCTTGGGCTGTGACCATTGGTGGTCGGGGCGTGGGTTCTGGGGCTGCGGGGACTTGGGCTTCGGCTTTGGGGTCCCATCTTCCGGTGCCTGATGGTTCTGGAGTAGTGGGCAGGGGGGACCTGGAGCGTCCTGCTGGTCTTGCGTTTTGTCTCTCAAGTTCTGCGAGGCGAGTCCAGGCACTCGGCGGGAGTGGTCCGGCGACTAGTATGGCAAAGTTCTTGCGCAACTCTTCGACAGTTAATTATTTGGAGAATCCAAATTCCTTGCGAAGGCCTCCAGCTTATCTCGGCGGCGCTTGTAGATCCAGCTCTACTATTCTTTCTCGGTGGCCGTGGGTCTTTAATCCACGTAGCCCCGTGTTAAGGTTTTTTTCCCTTCAAGTTTCCTTAAAAGTTGCCAGAAAGTCCCTGCTTGGCGCCACTTGTAATGAAACCTATCTCAGGCTGAGGTAGGCTCAGTCTGTCCAGGTTTTTTATACAAGAAATTTTTTAGTTTTGCTGGAAATTTAGGGCAAGGGCTTGGCCGTGAGACCGAAAGTGGAGCGGGTGTAGAGTTTGGTTACCGTGCGGGTAATTTTGTAATCGCACTTGGCGATAAAACGTTGACACCTGAGTTTCGGTGTGCGGTAATATATTTTGTGTTACGTTATTCGTGTTCGCGCTCGGCGAATAAATTATTACACTTGGGTGGTTGGGTTTTGATATTTTACTGTTTATTTGTGTTCTTATATTGGTTTTCGTATTTAAGGTTTCGTGTCGGTGTTCTTGTATTGTTTTCGTGTTTAAGGTTTCGTGGGGTGGTTCTTGTATTGTTTTTCGTATTTAGGTGTCGTAGAGTGACCCGCGGCGGATGGACTGCCCTGATTCTCTAGGGCTGAGTCCGCAAGTTTTGGTTACTAAAGTGGTGTCGAGTTCTCCACGCGCGCCACCGACACGGTCATTGCCACGGATGTACCGAGAAATGAGCTGAGTGTAGTTTTGGCACTTTGGTCATTGACTCGGTTGTACCGAGAAATGACCTGCGTGGAGTTGTGTAACTCGGGGGAAATTGTGGCGCGTGTGTCGATTCCGCAGAAATCGATCGGCGACTGGAAATGTACAGTGTCAGGTGTATGGTGTACGTGTGTTTTGGCATTTCAAATTAAGGTATGTTGTATTGTGTTTGTGTTTTGTATTGGAGAGGAAACTTAACTCTATGCATATGTTGTTCTTACTTAATGCTCTACTTAATGTATCGAGCCCTGGTCACAGGGTTCGTTACAACGGATAAGAGCTGATCATATTGCTTCTTAAAACCCATGTTAAAACAGTTCTGTTTGATCTCCAAACACACCGCACTGTTAGTGTTTCAGCAACGCAGAGAGTTGCCTGCGCTCTCGCTCTCTCGCTTTATATAAACGGCCAGTTTTTGTTGCGGCTCTAACCGGGAATAAATGCATACATCAAGGAACCCTGGACTTACTATTCTTAGCTTCGTTCCTCATCTTTGTAAACACCACCTGGTGCGCCCTCCTAGAAATATTGGTCCCTCGAGTCTGATCTTTTGCCTTCTAAAAAGTAGTTTTCCACCAGAAAGCATCGGCGTATCACTTCTACACGGCAATTCCAAGATAAGAATTTCTTCGCCCTCGAATTAGGGCGAATCATTCGCGATTTGTCTTCCATATCCCTCCAAGACCGAGTCCCGCGATATAGATATGTACATATATCTCTATCTCTATATATCTCTATATTCCTGTATATACATTCGGGACCTTCCAGTAAATTTTCCTTCTTTTTCGACACCGCCATTGTTCGAGCAGTAGCATTTAATAGCTCTTAAGATAGGTTCATATGTTGTTTTCGTAAATCTTCTCCCACAACTGTCTTAAATTTTGTATTGTCGCGCTCATCTAAATTGCGCTCTCAGTACGTACACGCACACACCTACATATATACCCGCTCTACTGCTTATATTGCAGTGCATCGCCCTTTTGCGGTTCAGTCAAATTTACTTTTTAGAACGCATCGCATCGCGGCTCACGTAATATCAAGCGCCCTTAACACTATTGTAACGCTAACACACCGAATCGTAGTTCACGGCCACGGCACATCGAACAATAAAAATCTTACCAAAATTAAAAACGGAAACTATTTGTTTTTAAAAGTGGAGTCAGAGTTGCCGAAAAAGCTCAGCAGCTTCCAACATTTTGGTGACCCCGACGTAATATTCGTAGATTTATAGTGCGTTAAAAATAGTTAAACCATTGAAATAAACCATTTTTGAAGGATTAAAGTGACATATTGTGAGAAAGGTAGCGAACCAAAAGTCGTTGTGACCGTCCGTAGGAGTTCTAGCGGCCTGCTATTCGTTTTCTCTTTCACCGTCTGCTTCAGCCTACGCACCGCGCTGTCGAAACCGTCTGCATAAAGTTCTAAGCGTGGTCCGTAAGTTTTCTTCGCCTCCTCTTTGGTCATCTTGCGTCAGCGAGTTTCTAACAAGCGAGATCTCTCTGGAATTCGAACTCGAAATCAGAGTACATCTCGAGCGTTCTCTCTTGTGCACTTTTGTTGGTATTCGGTCGTCGTTTCGTCGCTTTACCGGTGCATACGTTTCGCATATCGCAATTGCCGAAAATAGTGAGCGCACAAAAGGTTGAAATCATCTCTCTTTAACTGTGTCGACTAGCACACTCCGCGTCAACTGTCTATAGCCAGGCTAGAGGAAAAAATAGCAGGAAAAGTAGATTGTTCGCTATGGGCAACGAAAGTGATTCAGTGGCATTTGGCGCAGCTCCATCTGGCGAAAGCTTTAGTCTGAACGCAGCCATCACCCAATTCCCGGCTTTTCGTATTTCCTTCATGAGGCTGAAGGCTAGCGGAATCACTAACGGAGCTGAAGGCTAATTTTGTTGTGGCACACACCAATTTGGAGGATGTGGATTTTGAGTCGATGTACAGTGAAGTTCCGGCCAAATTCGACTCGTCTATATTGTCGTTGAGGACCGTTCTTTAGCGCGAGCTTGGAAGTCGTTCGAGCAGCGGGCATTGTTCAACATTTAATGCCAACTCTAGTGGAACGCCGTCAATTGTCGTCATGTCCAATCGATCTCGATTACCTCATCTGGAGCTTCCCAAATTCAGTGGAATTCTGACGGAGTGGGCCAACTTCTTCTCAATGTTTACCACGGTTATTGACAAGGAGTCTGAGCTGACCCCTATCGAGAAGCTGCAGCATCTTCGTTCCTGCTTGAATGGCGCGGCCCTGAATACCATCAGCTCCTTGGAGATAAATTAAGCTAATTATATTGTGGCACTAGACATTCTAAAGCGACGGTTTGATAATAAACGTATCATTTTGCATGCACACATCAGACGGATATTTTTTGAAAGGGCTGACGCTTCTGTGGGCAGGTTAAGGGAACTGACTGATAGAGTCACCTCGCATTCTGGATTATCTGGATTTTTGGAGAAAAGATCTCTTTCAATCTGTGGTTTCAATTGAACTAAATCTTCGGAAGACCAAATCGCTTGCCGTAGTCTCTGGCATAGGAAATGCTGGTTTCCCAACTGAAGGTATCTCCAGTCGTTCTCGTTCTGAATCGCAGTTTTCACAGTTCGCCACTAGCATCACTGCCGTCGTTGCCCAGAAGATCACGGAACATCAACCTAGCATCTGAATCAGTACTGCTAATTGGCCTTCGAATATCCAGCTTGCTGACCCTTTGTGCCATAAGCCGCAGCGAATTGACCTGCTCATTGAGCTGCTGTGTGTGGGAAAAATTCAGCTGGCACCTGGACTACCGTTGATGCAGAAGACACATTTCGGATGAATTCTCTCTGGTGGTGGGCACTCGAACCCCAACATCTCTTCGTTTATCGCAACCCAATTTTCAGTTGACACCGATCACAGCACTCGGTTCGATGAGTTGGTTCGTCAATTTTGGGAAGTGGAGCACATCTTTGAGCCGATCGCTAGGGCAACAAAGAAGGAGCTGCACTGCGAGGAACACTTCGTCAACCATCACACTCGCTTACCCTCAGGGAATATTCCGTTCGCTTGCCCATGAAGCGAAGTTTGGAGTCCTTGGGCGATTCATACTTGCAAGCAGAGCGGCGGTTGGAATATTTGGAGCGGAAAATACCTTGTCAAGTATTTGTTATATATTCAATAACCCTTCGCCACGAACACACGCCGAAAATTTGTCGTTACCTAATTTTGTCGTAGAATAAAATCAAGTTTAAGTTTAACGATTTCGCGTTTTGCTTTTGTGGAATTTATTTAAAGCGGTCGGAAAAGCCCGGTAGCTCACACAACATGTTGGAGGTTCTATCGAGATATCCGTGTGTATCGTTGTTTTCGTGGGAAACATAAAAACATAATCGGGAAGTCAGCAGTGTGATATAGTGTACAAAATTATTGTGGGCTAACAGTAGCAATAACGGAATCGGAACCGCTTGAGAACATATATACAGCACAATCGTATGTGCGCTGCTTGATTCCGCTGATACCCGATACTTGATACCCGCATTCGCTGCCTTTAACCGCACTTGCGCGCGCATCGTTACAGCTACGCAAACGGCTCAAAAAACTATGTGTCGTGGAGAGTTTATCGTGAACTAGAAAATCAAATAAATAAATTAAAACTAAACAAATATGAGTGATGACAATATAAACATCGCGTCTGCCTCGGATGGCACGCCGTCAAGTGGCGCTCCAGTTGGTGAAGTGGTGGCTAGTGCTGATCCAGCTACTAGCCGGATTGCATTCTTGAACCTCAAGACAAAGTCCATCTTCGACCGTCTTCAGGCCCTGTGCTCCCAATTGACGTTGAAAAGTTGCGCAGCTTGGACGAGTATGATTTGAAGGGCTTTCTAGATCTGTTGGACAAATTGGAGTCGAATTTTTATGTTGCTCATGACCGATTGGAGGAGCAGGATTTTAAAACTATTGCTAGCGACTTGCCTGGGCAGTTCGGCACTGCCTTGCTGAAAATGAAAACCATCCTGCAGCGTGAGTTAGGCAAGCACTCAAGGCCTACGAATTGTTCCACTTTTCGGATGAATCCCAACGAAACGCAGTCCATAACGTATATGGCCAATCGATCGAGCTTGCCGCAGCTGCAGCTGCCCAAGTTCCGAGTGGTCAAGTTTTTATTCAATGTTCACGGCGGTGATTGATAGTGATGCTGATTTGATCATTTTAAAATTCCACATAAATCACATGTGTACTGACTGAGTGCGGATAAAAAAGTAGAGTCGCGTTCAAAGCGACTCCGTACGTTCTTTTTTTTTTTTTTGTTTTGCTATTATTTTTTGGAGATGTTCTTGAAAATATACTGGCTAGGTTAGGTTAAGGCGGTAGCTGGAGAGGAGAGCAAAACTTACCCCAGCTCACGTCGTCCTATAGGAACGTTTTGATGTCGCATGGGCGTGTACCCCTTCTCATGGCCTAAGTCGCTTGGTGCGAAACTAAGGGCAGTGCCATCCGGTGGTCCCTGGTTTGGTTTTGGACAAGTTCGAAATGTCCGTAATTAGGGAGCTACAAAGGAACCGTTTTCTGCGTTTTTCCCAAGGCCGGGGCAGAGCAACTCGTTCCTGCAATTTATTACCGAATCGCTACTTGTTTCCTGTCAGGTAGGAGAGGTTTGGTAGCGCGATGCCTGACTAGTTCGTCGTCGTCATTGTTTCCATCAATACCCCTGTGTCCAGGGACCCATATTACGAAGAGGTCTAGCTGCTCTGCGGTCTCATTTAGAGACCTGCCGTGGTCGTTGACGGTCATTGAGTTCGACTATTATGTGCCAAGTGCCTTGAGAGCTGCCTGGTTGACGGAGAAAACGCATACTGAGTGTCAGTTTAAGGAGAGTTTGAAGCCGTTTAGGAGAGTTTAGAAATGGCCTTAATGATTGGTACGACTTCCGCTACAGTGATCCGGGAGTATGAAGCAATGACTGATGTTGAGCTCGTTCCAGAAGACGGTCCCATCCATGCGGCCGTCTAACTTTCTGCCATTAGTATTGTTCAGGGCAGCAGCGCGGCTAGCGGTCTTAACAGCGCGCTGTTAGCTCGCGCGCTCTCCCGTGCCTTTCGCTCGCACTGTTGAACGCGATCAACGCGGCTCTCCATCACGGGCTCTAGCCGTTGGCCTAGCTGTGGCTCTTCAGTCTCTCTACACCTACGACTACGAACGCAAGCAACATACCAACCCCCAACTGTAACCAGATTTATCCTAAATATACGCCGATTGTAATTTGACGCCCCCGACTGGTTTTTTTGCGAATATCACCGCTGGGAACTCTTGCCATCCACCCTCCTGCTAACATTGGTCCTTCGAGCCGGATCTTCGCCTTCCCTACAAGGAGGAGTCCAACCTGCAAGCATCTTCCCAAATCGATTCCTTGTGCGATTTGTTTTATTCCCCGCCAAGTCCGAGATCCGTGATATATGTACGAGGTCCGTCCCAGAAATAGCCGACATAACTACTAAACATACAAAAATTTTTATATTCTATTTTATTTTTCAACATAGGATCCTTTTAGGTCGATACACTTTTCCCAGCGATGTTCAACAGCTTCGATACCTTTTTTATACCCGTACTCGAAGAGTAAAAGGGTATATTGTATTTGTGCTAATTGCTGTCTGTCCGTCTGTCCGTCTTGTTTGTCGCCCATTGCTCTGAGGCTATAAGAGCTAGAGGGACCAAATCTTTTTTCCAAACTGATGTGATATCTCACTCCTAGAAAAATGTTTCAAAAATTTCGCCCCGACCACTTCCGCCCCAAAAAGGGCGCACATCTGTGGCGTCCACAATTTTGAAGATAACAAAAACTAAAAATGCAGAATCATAGAGACAGTCCATATCTATCAGGGGCCCAAATCTGAATCGGATCGGATCATTAATATAGCCACAATAGAGGAAAAATATACGAAAAAACTTCGCTCCCTCTCTTTCGCACTCACACAAAAACGAGTTGATTTGGATTTTTGTATTTTTGTGTCGCCTGGATCTCAGAGACTATACGAGCTAGAGCAACCAAATTTTTTGCCAAGACTCCTGTGATACCAAACCTGAAGAAGTGTATTTCAAAATTTCGCCCCGCCCCCTTCCGCCCCCACAAAAGACGAAAATCCACAATTTTGAAGATAGATGCAGTTTTGTAGAGAATGACCATATCTACCAGATTCCCGAATTTGGTTCAGATCGGATCATTATTGTAGCCACAATGATTAAATGAATTTTCTGCTGCGAGCTTCCCCTTCCCCTTGCGGCGTAAGTCATTTATGGGGATGATTTTCGCTAATGATTCTTTCGCACGCACACTTACGGTCAAACATGCTGCCTCGCGCAGTGTACGTATGTTGTTGTGAGAAGTGATGTAGATGAAGTAGATGTAGATGACTCATGTAGCAAAAATGTAAAATGTAAAAACTGATAAAAATTTGAAAATTCCACATAAATCACATGTGTGCTGACTGAGTACGGGTATAAAAGTAGAGTCGCGGCAACAGCGACTCCGTACGTTCTTTCTCGTTTTTTTGATTTTTAGATATTTGCACAAGTTGTCAATTATTGAATTTTTATACCCGTACTCGAAGAGTAAAAGGGTATATTGTATTTAATGGTAAAAGTGGATGTGTGTAACATAGAGAAGGAGTAATTTCCGACCATATAAAGTATATATATTCTTGATCAGCATCAATAGCCGAGTCGATATAGCCCTGTCTGTCCGTCCGTCTGTCCGTCTGTCCGTCTTGTTCGTCGCCCATTGCTCGAAGGCTAAAAGAGATAGAGCAACCAAATTTTTTTCCAGACTGATGTGTTCTCTCACTCCTAGAAAAAAGTTTCAAAATTTCGTCCCGCCCACTTCCGCCCCTACAAAGGGCGCACATCTGTGGCGTCCACAGTTTTAAAAAAATGCAGAATTATAAATGAAGACCATATCTATCAGGGGCCCAAATCTGAATCGGATCGGATCATTAATATAGCCACAATAGACAAAAACATACGCAAAAACTTCGCTCCATCCCTTTCGCACTCACACAAAATCGAGTAATTTTGGTTTTTTGTATTTTGTGTAGCCTGGATCTCAGAGACTATAGGAGCTAGAGCAACCAAACTTTTGGCCAAGACTCCTGTGATGCCAAACCTGAACAAGTGTATTTTCAAAATTTCGCCCCGCCCCTTCCGCCCCCACAAAAGACGAAAATCCACAATTTTGAAGATAGATGCAGTTTTGTAGAGAATGACCATATCTACCAGATTCCCGAATTTGGTTCAGATCGGATCATTATTGTAGCCACAATGATCAAATGAATTTTCTGCTGCGAGCTTCCTTCCCCTTGCGGCGTAAGTCATTTATTGGGGATGATTTTCGCTAATGATTCTCTCACACACACACACTCACGCTCAAACATGCTGCCTCGTGCAGTGTACGTGTGTTGTTGTGAGAACTGATGTAGATGTAGATGTCAATGACAGATGTAGCAAAAAAATGTAAAATGTAAAAATGATAAAACATTTTAAAATTCCACATAAATCACATGTGTACTGACTGAGTACGGGTATAAAATTAGAGTCGCGGCAACAGCGACTCCGTACGTTCCTTCTCGTTTTTTTTGATTTTTAGATATTTGCACAAGTTGTCAATTATTGAATTTTTATACCCGTACTCGAAGAGTAAAAGGGTATATTGTATTTGTGGTAAAAGTGGATGTGTGTAACATAGAGAAGGGTAATTTCCGACCATATAAAGTATATATATTCTTGATCAGCATCAATAGCCGAGTCGATATAGCCCTGTCTGTCCGTCCGTCTGTCCGTCTGTCCGTCTTGTTCGTCGCCCATTGCTCGAAGGCTAATAGAGATAGAGCAACCAAATTTTTTCCAGACTGATGTGTTCTCTCACTCCTAGAAAAAGTTTTAAAATTTCGTCCCGCCCACTTCCGCCCCTACAAAGGGCGCACATCTGTGGCGTCCACAGTTTTAAAGATAACAGAAAACGAAAAATGCAGAATTATAGATGAAAACCATATCTATCAGGGGCCCAAATCTGAATCGGATCGGATCATTAATATAGCCACAATAGACAAAAACATACGCAAAAAAACTTCGCTCCATCCCTTTCGCACTCACACAAAATCGAGTAATTTTGTTTTTTGTATTTTGTGTAGCCTGGATCTCAGAGACTATAGGAGCTAGAGCAACCAAACTTTTGGCCAAGACTCCTGTGATACCAAACCTGAACAAGTGTATTTCAAAATTTCGCCCCGCCCCCTTCCGCCCCCACAAAAGACGAAAATCCACAATTTTGAAGATAGATGCAGTTTTGTAGAGAATGACCATATCTACCAGATTCCCGAATTTGGTTCAGATCGGATCATTATTGTAGCCACAATGATCAAATGAATTTTCTGCTGCGAGCTTCCCCTTCCCCTTGCGGCGTAAGTCATTTATTGGGGATGATTTTCGCTAATGATTCTCTCACACACACACTCACGCTCAAACATGCTGCCTCGTGCAGTGTACGTGTGTTGTTGTGAGAACTGATGTAGATGTAGATGTCAATGACAGATGTAGCAAAAAATGTAAAATGTAAAAAATGATAAAACATTTTAAAATTCCACATAAATCACATGTGTACAGACTGAGTACGGATATAAAAGTAGAGTCGCGTTCGAAGCGACTCCGTACGTTCTTTCTCGTTTTTATTTCATATTCAGTCCGTTAGTTTCGCCACACCAGTTGCAGTTAATTTCTTGGCCCCATTCCTCGTGCTTGTGTTTCTTATCGGTGCTACCACCTCCGCAGCATAACAAGAAAAGAGAACAATTCCGTACGCAATCCTTCCGAACGAAAAATATTATTTGCCCACTGCACAAGTCCGTCAAAAGGTAAACGGAAAAGCGCCGCTCTAACAATATTTTTAAATATTGTCACAACCAGTGTGAACGTTCCTCTCCTCGGCGTGTATCAATTGATCCACTCATTGTTTGGGAACCTCGATCCAGAGCGACCCCAAATAATCCGAGTCGGTATTGAAAAATTGTTGTCCAACACAGAGCGAGGCCTTTTTCGTTTCCATTCACCCAGCAGTGGGTTTCTCTTCTTTGCGTATTTACGGAAGTTATTGCCTTCTGTTGTGGTGCCCTGCCCAGCCTAAGTTTTTTTGTTTTCCTTCCGTCAATCCGACTTCAGCTTCAGACTTCGCAGCCACACTCTGCGCGTGGGCGTACGTAGTATGCCAACGGGTGACAAGGACAGCAAAGGGTTTCTGGCTGCGACCTCTCCACGTCGGCTACGCGCCTCTTCCGCCTCAGGAACTACCCCCACTCAGAGGATCAAGTCGCCAGTCACTCCCAGAGCAGCCAGTAGCAGCCCTGCTGCCAGGACCAAATCGGTTCTCTTCCCGTCTCCCCGTCACTCTCAAGGTGCCAGCTCGGATCCAAGACGATCTCACCAGCTCTTCCGTTTTCAGTCCCGTCAGCTCGAGACCCGTTATTAAAATGGCTCAATCCGCCACCACTACGGCACGAGCAAGATTAGCCGCCGCCATCTGCCGTCTGGCTCGTTTGGAAACGCGCATCACTGCCGCTCCATCCGCATCTCTTTCCGAGGTTCGCCGAGGACAAACTCTGAGTATGTGGGCGGATGTCGAGGCGGAGTACAAAAGCGTGCTCCGCAGTGATGGTTGACGAGGATCCAAGGGTCCAAGAGGACATCCGAGATAAGTACGGTGAGTGTTATGGGGTATTTGAGCAGTGCCTCGCTAATCTCAATACTCAGCTGGCCCAAACATCATTCCATCCGTCTGCACCGCAGACTTACCAGGGCGGCTGTCGACTTCCCTCCTGCGACATCGAGGTCTTCACAGGAGATTACGTCCGTTGGCCTACTTTCCGAGATTTATTTACGGCAATTTATATAAATAATTCTAGGCTGTCTCCGGTAGAGAAGCTATATCATCTGACCGCTAAGACAAGTGGCGATCCGAAGGCCATAGTCAAAAAGTCCCCGCTCACAAACGATGGGTTCGAGGCGGCATGGTCGGCCCTCCGAAACCGATATGAAAATAATCGGCTCCTGGTGACCAACCAGATCAATATTCTGCTCTTTCTGCCTCGCGTCGAGTCGAGACCAGCCGAGCTTTGAAAGAGCTTCAAAGCACGATGCAAGGGGTCCTCCCCGCTCTTGCTCACTCCAAAGTCTGCACGGACAACTGGGATAGCCTCCTTGTGACTATCTGTGCCTCCAAGTTGCCGAAGTTGACCCGGTCCCTGTGGGAAGCATCCGTCACCGACAAGAAAGAGGTTCCTCCATGGGCGGAAATCGACGCCTTCCTCACTCAGCGCTATTTGAGCGACCCGTCCACTTCAAAGGCCATACGAACCCACCACTGTCCAAAGGTACCCTGAATTCGCAGCCCTCCGGAAGCAACTCCAACCCATTCCGGTCTCAGGGGAGTCCCGTGCCCAGGAAGTTTCACTCCTTCCAGACACAAGTGAGTCCAAAGAGAAGAACGTGTGATCTCTGCTCCAAAGACAACCATCCGATCCGACTTTGTCCGCACTTCCTACAGATGACCGTGAATGCACGGGCCAATTGCATTAAAATAAAGGCAGCTGTGATTGAACTGTTTCGCGAGAGGGCACCAGCTTCACTTGTGGAGCCCGCCACCACACGCTTCTGCATCGGGGTACCTCGGCTCCCAGCGAATTAACTTCCGCGACCGCGGAGGAGTCCGGTTCCTCTGTCGCTCCAGCCAACGTTCAAAACTATTTCTCCTCGGGAACAAGAGCGGTGCTTCTCGGCACTGCGATGATCAACATTTACAGACCCAACTAATGGGTTATCTCCCAACAGACCGAGCTTCTTTCTCCAGACCATTTACCCATACCGGTATTGACTACGCCGGTCCTTTTCGACATAAGGAACTATACAGGGAGAGCGTGCCTGATCACCAAGGGTTATGTGTGCGTATTTGTCTGCTTTTTTCCACGAAGGCCATTCAGTTGGAGGCCACTTCCGACCTGACCACCGAGAAGTTTCTGGCAGCTTTCGCTCGTTTCGTGGCTCGACGAGGCTGTCCGCAGCGTATTCATTCCGACAATGGCAAAACTTTCGTGGGAGCCGAAACTATACTTTCTCGAGACTTTCTAGCGGCATTCCAGGATCCAAAACACTCTTCTACAAATCCACGTCTACTCGAAAGTATACCTTTGAGGAGCTCTCGACGCTCCTCGCTAAGATTGAAGCGTGCCTCAATTCCAGGCCAATCTCACCGATGTCCGAAAGTCCGACGGAGTTGCTGGCCCTCACTTCCGGGCACTTCCTTATCGGAGGACCGTTAATGGCGACCGCAGAGCCCGAAATAAAGGGGAACCTCCAGTCGATGATTAATCGGTGGCAGCATTTAAAGGCCCTCAACCAGCAGTTCTGCCAGAGATGGAAGGATGGATCCCGGCGCCGACAACAGGGTCCGTGTGGTAAACATCCTTACTGCCTGTGGGGTGCTCAAACGCCCGGTCGCTAAAGTCGTTCTCCTTCCAGGGGATCTCCCTCGTCCCGCACAACAGTAGCGGAAGCGTTCCTGTGCCTAGTCCGTTGAAAAAGGGCCTGTCCTCGTCCACTGTTCCACCCCCGTTTCTGTTGTTGTTTTTCGTCTCCAGAACGTTCCGTGCGTTCAGCCAACAGTACTGCCAGAGTTCCCGTCACCTGTTCCTATCACGTACTAATGCGTCTCCGCTTCTTCTTTTAAAATAACAGCTGATTTTTTTTCGCATCCAGATCCAGATGGCTCCACAACCCCGGCACACCCACACATCAGGGGAGCAGACGATCACGAACAAAGGCTTCCTACAGCTGCCGAGTTTGTTCCGGAAGCCATCCGCTACGGGACTGCCGCAGCTTCCTCAAGCTGAGCGCGGCCAAGAGGCTCTGAGCTGTGTTGGTGAATAAGTATTGCCAGAACTGCCTGGCCCATCAGCACTCCGGCAAGGATTGCCGAAGTTGCGGCCGGTGCAAGGTGTGCCACAAAGGCCACCACACTTTGCTCCACATGCGACCGTCCCAGCGTCCAGCTCGCTCGGAGTCCCCAGGTCCGGTGCGAGTTCCGTCTCCAGCTCCTGTGTCCCGAGCCGCTCGCCGCCCCCGGATTCCCATCAGACGCACAAAGGCAGGGTCCGCCAACCGTCGAGCCCGCTCAGAGTCGTCAGCAGCGGCTCCGATCGCCGCCCCATCGTGGGAAATCCGGCGCCATCGGTCGACACGCTGCTCCAGCACCGGAGCATCAACTTTCTCCCGACGGCCCAGGTGGTCCTGCACATGAGAAAAAAGACCCATGAGATGACGGCGCTCTTCGACCCGTGCACGCAGGTGAGCTGCATTGACGCTTCCTTGGCCACCGACCTGAAATTGCCCAGCACTCGCATCGGCGCTGAGAAGGTCGCCACCGCCATCATCCGCGCCAGGACAGGCGAGGTTCAATTGGACGTGGTCCTTAAGATGGAACCCCGTTTGCGCGTCCGCACGCCGCAGCGACCCTTGAGCGAGGCGACTCGGGCGAGGTTCGACGACATCCGCCTTGCCAATGAGCAATTCCATCGCCCGTCTACCATCTCTCTCGTGTTGGGAGCAGACGTCTACCCGAAGGTTATCAACATCCGGGTTCCTCGCGCAAGGAGACGGCCTTCCAGTGGCTCAAAGCACGGTCTTTGGATGGATTGTGTCCGGGGCCAGCACGCTCCCGTAGGAGGGGATATTGCAGTCCTGCAAGGAGGGGAGAATGTTGAGGGCAGCAGCGCTGTTAGCGGAGGTAACAGCGCGCTGTTAGCTCGCGCGCTCTATCGTGTTGCTCGCTCTCGCGCTCTTGAACGCGGTCGACTCGGCTCTTCACCATGGGCTCTAGCCGTAGGCCTAGCTTGACCTGGCATTCGCTCTACACAGACGAACACAGCCGCAACACCCAACACCAGCCCCACTTGTGAACTTTTTACCCGAAATAAATATAAGCAGAATTAAATTGACGCCCCCGATCTTTTTACTGGGAATATTGCCGGGACATCCACCCTCCTACAAACATTGGTCCTTCGAGCCGGATCTTCGCCTTCCCTATAAGGAGGAGTCCAACCTGCAAGCATCGGTGGATTACATCGCTACTTCCCAAGATAAGTACGACTTCGTCTCCCGATTAGTTTTATTCCCCGCAAGTCCGCGTTCCGTTATATATGTATATATATTCTTATATACATATCTTCATTTTTTTGGGTTCCATCCTCTTTCGCCAACGCCATATTCTCGGCGATTCCGGCTGCTCTCAATTTCTTTATCTACCACTACCAGTGCTACGGTAGTTTTTTTTCCGATTCCGTTTTTTTGTGTTTGTTTGTGCGTGCAGTGTGTTTAATTAAATTAAATTAATTAAATTAAATAAAAGCACCTATATCCAGGTGCACACCAGTGCAGTGCAGCATTGTGCATTCAAAGTCGCAAGAGCGGACCCGCAGCGACATAATTACAGACACATAATTACATACATCGCTACATGCATTACACACATAAATAAATACATCGGCACACCCGAGTGCAACCATAATAAAATTAAAGTGTTTTATTTCGTATATATACACATATATACATTTATATCCATAGTTGGCCGCAATATATTTATATTGCCAACTATATATGTACCTAAAATAACCCTACGCACATACAAGAAAATACCACGTTCCGTATTTAAATACCGTATTCCACACATACATTCCGCGCATATCCACATACATTTAACAATAAATTCTGCGATTCCGAACAGTTAACGCGTTCCAGCAACACCTTTGGTCGCCACAAGATATAATATTATCTCCAATTCCGTAATAAATTATCCTCAACCCAGGCACAGCGCATTTCCATAGCTATTTCGCATTTTTTCGTGCCAATTTGTTGGAATTGTCTGTCTATGTATATGTTCCGAACTAGAGGTGACAACGTGTAAGGACAACTATCGGTATCACGAACACCGACAAATAAATTCAAGCCGCCGAATTATACCCATTCCTCGTGCTTGTGATTCCTTTCGGCTCTACAGCCGCCGCAACTGAACAAGAAAGATAATAATTTCGTACGCAATCCTTCCGAGAAAAAAATATTATTTGCCCACTGCACAAGTCCGTCAAAAGGTAAACGGAGAAGGTCCGCACTAACAATATTTTTAAATATTGTCACAACCAGTGTGAACGTTCCTCTCCTCGGCGTGTATCAATTGATCCACTCATTGTTTGGGAACCTCGATCCAGAGCGACCCCAAATAATCCGAGTCGGTATTGAAAATTGTTGTCCAACACAGAGCGAGGCCTTTTCGGTTCCATTCACCCAGCAGTGGGTTTCTCTTCTTTGCGTATTTACGGAAGTTATTGCCTTCTGTTGTGGTGCCCTGCCCAGCCTAGTTTTTTTGTTTTCCTTCCGTCAATCCGACTTCAGCTTCAGACTTCGCAGCCACACTCTGCGCGTGGGCGTACGTAGTATGCCAACGGGTGACAAGGACAGCAAAGGGTTTCTGGCTGCGACCTCTCCACGTCGGCTACGCGCCTCTTCCGCCTCAGGAACTACCCCACTCAGAGGATCAAGTCGCCAGTCACTCCCAGAGCAGCCAGTAGCAGCCCTGCTGCCAGGACCAAATCGGTTCTCTTCCCGTCTCCCGTCACTCTCAAGGTGCCAGCTCGGATCCAAGACGATCTCACCAGCTCTTCCGTTTTCAGTCCCGTCAGCTCGAGACCCGTTATTAAAATGGCTCAATCCGCCACCACTACGGCACGAGCAAGATTAGCCGCCGCCATCTGCCGTCTGGCTCACTTGGAAACGCGCATCACTGCCGCTCCATCCGCATCTCTTTCCGAGGTTCGCCGAGGACAAACTCTGAGTATGTGGGCGGATGTCGAGGCGGGAGTACAAAGCGTGCTCCGCAGTGATGGTTGACGAGGATCCAAGGTTCCAAGAGGACATCCGCGGTGCATGCCTAGTTTTTGTGTAAAAACACAACGTATTTAATCAATTTTGTGCGTCGGTTAATTGTGTTTTGTTGCTGCTTCCAGTAAGTAAGAAAATACATTTGGCCGCTCTTTTTTTTAGCTTTTGTCTAGCAACTCTCTCTCTCTCACCTAGATTCAATTTACTGTTATTCTCTCTCGCTTTTAAACCTTTTGTGCTGTAGCTCTCTCACTTACAAGCTGTTGCAGTATTTCTCACTCTTTTTTTTCGATTTCTTCTTTAAGCATTGCTTTTAGAATTTGCTTGCACTGTGGTCTGATTGCTATTTGTTTTCAACTTCCTTTTTATTCTTAAAAACACATTAATTAAGGAATTTTCTGTGGTCTGCGCGAAAAAAACCTGCTAGAAGCAGATCACTCACGATCAGCCTAACATACCTTGCTGGCTTCGCGACAGCGTAGTGCACGCAAAGTGTGCGGGTATTTCTGGCCGTCACCCACACGGCCATTTCCCAACGCAACAGACTGAAATATAGTTGTGAGGAATGCCGTGCGGTCGAAAACGAAATGCGCTCGCTTATGAGGCAGACGGGGAGTGGCTTTAAGGAGCTGATCGTAGGCTTTAAGAAGCAATACGATCGGCTCATAGCCATGGACACTCAGTTCAGCAGTCTACAGCTGCTGGCTGAGTCTCCGCGGCGCAAGAAGTCCACTCCGCGGGACTTGCAAGTGCCAACTGCCTCACGACCGCCGGCATCCGAAAAACTAACTCCGACCACAACGCCAGTGCAGCAGTTGATTTCGCTTGCCACTCCAAGGGCAACGTTGCTGCTGGTGATGCAGATTCGGTAGCCGAATGCATCGTCTCGGAGAACATGCAGCCGACTGTAGCGTCCGTGTCCGTAGAGTCCGAACCAAACTCCATAGCTATCCCATCCATTACGAACCCGCCAGTTGTTGTTCGTCCGGGACCACCGGATATTGCCATCACAGGTACCGCACCTGTGGTGGCAAAACCACTGGTGGGTGTCCCACCAAATCGGCAAAGTTTTTGTCTCTCGGCTTAACCCAGATTTTTACATCTAATGATGTAACTGCTTTCATACAAAGCAAAAATAAAAGCCGATGGCCTAAAGGTGGAGAAGTTAAATTTCGCTTATGCCAGGGGAGATAGCTTCTTGTAAGATAAGCGTCTCCCCTATCTCATTTCGACACCATTTGTTCTGCCAATTTTTGGCCGGAGCACTGGGTTGTGAAAGAGTATAAGACTAAGAAGAAGAATAGGCCCCCCATAACTCTCCCCGGCAGTCAGACCAGTGCTCCATTCAGTGGAACACCTTCATCTTCCCGCTCTACTTTCACCCATCCAAAAACTAGTTCATTCTTTTTTAGTTGCTTACCAGAATGCTAGAGGCTTACGTAGTAAGCTCAGCGCTCTCTATCTTGAAATTTTCACATTTTTGTCCCATATTATTGTGTTAACTGAGCCACTGTTCGAGTACATTCTGTCCACAAATCTTGTTGTGTGCAACCGGGGAGACCACCCCACCTTCCGCAACAAGAACCGTGCAGAGGTTGTAACGAACCCTGGGATCAGGGCCCGTTACATTCACATACATATTCATATTCATAGCACTAAGTTACTTTGTCATATATGTATAATCTATACACCAACAACACAAACACCATACACCTGACACTGTACAATTTCCAAGTCCCACGCGCCGATCGATTTCTGCGAAATCGACACACGCGCCCTAGTTTCCCCCCGAATTTCAAAACTACACTCAGGTCATTTCCCGGTGCAACCGAGTCAATGACCAAAGTGTCAAATCTAGACTCAGCTCATTTCTCGGTGCAACCGAGGCAATGACCAGGCCGGTGGCACGAGTAGAGAACTCGACACCACTTCCGTAACCACAAATTTGCGGACTCAGCCATCAAGATCGGCCTTAAATAGCCCGAGCCCTCGATCAATCAGGGCAGTCCATCGCCTTTTCTAAACCGTATCGGCAGTACATCCGCCGCGCCTACCAACGCCACGTCTCAGCAAGAAAACAATACAAGAAACCACTTCACGACACCACAACCACGAGAAAGAATACAGAACACAAATAAAACCATTTAATAACATCAAAACAAACTCAACGAAGTGTCATCATATCTTCGCCGAGCGCGAACACAACTCAGGTGACCCAGAAACATATTACCGCACACACCAAAACTCAGGTGTCAGCGTTCTCCCTTTCATCGCCAAGTGCGATTACCAAACTACTTATACGGTAACCAGACTCTACGCTCGCTCCACTTTCGGTCTCACGGCCAAGCCCTGCCCTAAAGTTCCAGTGAACTACAAATTCCTTGTAGGGAAAAATCCTGGACAGACTGAGCCTACCTCAGCCTGAGATAGGTATCTTACAAGTGGCGCCCGAGCAGGGACTTTACTGGCAACTTTAAGGAGATTTTTAAAGCCAACTTTCTGGCAACTTTGAGGAAACTTAAAGAAAAACCTTAACACGGGGCTACGTGGATTAAAGACCCACGGCCACCGAGAAAGAATAGTAGAGCTAACCACAGAACACAAGTCCGGTACAAAACCAAATTCGCGCACCCACCCGAATCCAGTCGCGAGTGCCACCGGGAAAGTAAACGCAGTGATCAAGTGCTAAAACAGTGAAAAGTGCCCAAAACAACACCGAGGAAGCCTCAGTCCAATCACCATGGAAGCCTACGAAGACGACGCGAGCATTGATTTCCACACCAGCGAGCAAATCGCCAATCCAGGCGTCAGCATCGGCTGGATCTACAAGCGCCGCCGAGACGAGCTGGAGACCTTCGCCAAGGAATTCGCATTTGACACCGAAGGAACTGTTGAAGAGTTGCGCAAGAACTTTGCCATACTAGTCGCCGGACCACTCCCGCCGGGTGCCTGGACTCGCTTGGCAGAACTCGAAAGACAATACGCAAGACCAGCAGGACGCTCCAAGTCCCCGTTGCCCACTACTCCAGGACCATCAGGCACCGGAGGATGGGACCCCAAAGCAGGCTTACAAGTTCCCGCAGACCCAGAGCCCACGCTCGACCACCAGTGGTCACAGCCGCCGATCTTCCAAGGCCGCCCACTATGGCAACCTCCCGTTCGCCCACACAGAGAATAATACCATCGATTGACGCACCCATAATCGGGCCCGACTATAACCACGTCGCACGAACAGCAGAACGCATCCGCGGATGGGGCATCCAGTTCAACGGAGAAGATGACCCAATATCGTTTCTGGAACTACTCGAGGAACGCGCACGCGCCTATGGAAAGGACACCAACCAGCTGCCTCGGAGCATGGCCGAACTACTCACCGACCGAGCCAGTCGCTGGCACCGTACCAGCCAACTACAGGGCAGTTCCTGGGCACATTTCCGCCAGGAGTTTCTGACGTATTTTCTGCCGCCAAGGTATTTCTAACAATTGAACGACCAGATCCGAGGCCGCAAGCAAGCGGTGGGAGAACCATTCAAAGACTATCTCATCGAGATACGGCTACTCATGCACCATGCCGAGTACGACCTAGACACGGGCTTTACCGGATCTACGACAACGCCCTGCCAGGACTCCAGCTATACGTGCGACGAGACGAATTGAAAAACTTGTCACAGCTAACCCGATTAGCGGCAGAGTACGAGCTTATTCACGAGAGGAAACACGCAACGACCCCCGCATCCATGCGAAGCCCACCAAGAGACACCAGGCCGGCAAGGCACCCAGACCGCAGAGAAGCTGAGTCCAACCGTACACCCTTCCGGAGACCGGAGACACACCGCGCAGACAGTCATCGAATCAAACCAGCACAACGAACAACGACGTCGCCCATCGAATGATCACCACTCCCATTGCAAACCCACGCGCAGCCTGTCGCCGATGTGGTCAAGCTGGACACGCCGCCTACGACTGCACAAACGCTTCGATCCTATTCTGCTGGGAATGTGGAAAACGCGGCACTCGCACTCAGCAACAGTGCAACAACCAAACCACGAGGGAAACAGCCACATAATCCCTTGCTGGTCGGGTCTAATGATCGAACTAATCTCCACAGAACCTCTCCACCCGGAACCGGAATCTAGCCCTATGACTCCCCGAAACACCGACCGCAGCCCTGTCGTACCCACGGCCGACGCCACCCCGATCTTCGCCAACGCACTGGAGTACCTTCCGCGTACTGACGTGCCCACTTGCGCCATTCACCACGCCATGCCTAGCACCACGTCCGAAATCTTCGTCGCCCAACCAAGTCGTGGCTGCGAAAACAGAGTCGTCACTGAGACCCGCCTGGCCATACATCGATCTGGAGACATTACAACCCAGGTATACCGCCAGACCCACGAAGCTACGCCACTCACGGCCAACGCTACCCCGATCGTCGCCCACATAAGCGACTACCGAGGTAGGATCGAACACCCCAGCGCGTTCGACACAACTATCCTCCCAGAAGACCCAAGCCAGCCACAGGATTTCCGATCTCTGGCCGCCAGACATAGCATCACAGATCCAAGAATTTCTGGACACAGAACTTCCAAAGTTCAATAATCTCCACGGGACCTCCAACATCGCCGAGCACACCATCGTCATGAGGGATAATTGACCCATTAAGCAGAGGTACTACCCAAAGAACCCAGCCATGATGCGGATTATCGACGAGCAAGTCGACCAATTGATCCAAGAAGGTCGAACCCTCACGAAGCCCGCACAGCGCCCCCATCGTACTCGTACGTAAAAAGAAACGGCAAATGGCG
This sequence comes from Drosophila bifasciata, assembly GCA_009664405.1. Taxonomy (NCBI): domain Eukaryota; kingdom Metazoa; phylum Arthropoda; class Insecta; order Diptera; family Drosophilidae; genus Drosophila; species Drosophila bifasciata. The sequence continues at coordinate 20,171,068 of CM019043.1, forward strand.
CATGTGCGTGGACTACCGACAACTCAACACTCACTCTATCCCTGTCGCATACCCACTGCCCAGAATCAACACATCTTGGAGCGCCTACAGAACGCACGCTTCATGACCATTCTCGATCTGAAGAACGGATACTGGCAAATACCCATGGCCAACGGAAGTCGAGAAGCCACCGCCTTCACGGTCCCCGGCAGAGGTCTCTATCAATGGAAAGTGATGCCCTTCGGATTACTTTCTGCACCAGCAACATTCCTACGGGCCCCTAGGTACTGTGATCGGTGCCGACATGGAACCCTACGCATTCGCATATTTAGACGACATTGTCATCGTCGGACGAGACTTCGAGGACCACCTACACAACCTGGCAATAGTCCCTCTCGCCTTCGAAAAGCGAACCTGCGGATAAACGCGGAAAACTGCACCTTTTTCCAAAGCCGGATCAAATATCTTGGTCATGTCATCAGCGAAGAAGGTATCTACACGGACCCCGACAAGATTGCTGCCGTTAAAGAACTCAAGCCACCCACGAACTTAAAAGAACTACGTCAGTGCATCGGAATGGCATCCTGGTACCGAAGATTTGTGCCAAACTTTTGCTACAGTAGTCCAACCAATGTCCAATCTACTCAAGAAAGGACAAAATGGACATGGACCGCAGATCAACAAGCGGCCTTCGACCAACTAATGGAACTACTCACGACCGCTCCTGTACTTGCTTTGCCCCGATTTCAACGTCAAGTTCTCACTACAAACCGATGCGAGCCACCTCGGCATAGGCGCCGTACTCACGCAAGAGATCGAAGGAAAGGAACGCGTCATCGCCTATGTCAGCCGACGCTTGAACCAGGCCGAAGGAAACTACTCCGCTACAGACAAGGAATGCCTCGCCGTCATTTGGGCAATCCGAAAACTACGTTGCTACCTTGAAGGATACCGGTTCGGCTGAATGGCTGAATACTCTGGAAAGCCCCTACGGAAGAATAGCGAGATGGGCGCTCGAACTCCAACAGTATCAGTACGACGTCCACTATAGAGCAGGGGAAACAAAACGTAGTCGCCGATGCCCTGTCCCGACAACCCTTGGAGACGCTAGCAAGAATCAAAGAGGGCGCAACATCTTGCCCCTGGCTCACACGACGGATTCAGCAAACCAAAGAAGAACCCGTTAAATACCCCGACTACGTCATCGAGAATGGAGAGCTCTACAGACATCTGGGCCACGGAGCCGACGATCACGACTAAGTGTCATGGAAACTTTGCGTCCAAAAAGACCGACGCCAAAGAGTACTCAAGGAATGCCATGATCAGCCAACGGCAGGCCACCTCGGCATTCGGAAAACCATCACACGGATAACACAACGATACTATTGGCCCGGCCTATATCGCGATGTGCGGAAATACGTGCGCAGCTGTTTGAACTGCCAAAAGTTTAAGGCACTGCAGCGCAAGCCCGTGGGTAGGATGCTTACCCGCAGGGCAGAGGAACCTTTCGCCACACTATGCGCCGACTTCGTAGGACCACTTCCCCGATCAAAACGAGGGAACACCATGCTTCTGGTATTCTTCGACACCTTCTCAAAATGGGTCGAACTAGTGCCCCTTAAGAAGGCTACCACCGCCACGCTAGAGCTATCTTTTCGGGAACGCATTCTCAGTCACTTTGGCGTACCAAAACGATTCGTCTGTGACAATGGAACGCAGTTCACCAGCCGCTCATTCCGCACGTTTATGCAAACAGCCGGCGTGGATCTGCAACACACCGCACCGTATTGCCCCAGGAAAACCCTGCGCAACGGGCCAATCGGACAGTGAAGACCATGATTGCACAATTCGTGGAGGACCACCAAAACACATGGGATGAGCTGATACCCGAGATTTCACTGGCAATCAATTCCATCGTCTCGGAAACAACTGGATTCAGCCCCGCCTTCTTGCTACACGGGGAGAGAACCTCGCTTACCTGGAGCACTATACGACGAAGTTACACCAGGGACAGGAAGCCCTCCGGACACAGCCGACACTAAGGCAACCCGACTCAAAAAGTATTCGCGATAGTGCGGAACAACATTCAGCGGGCGAGTCAAGAACAATCCCGTCACTACAATCTCCGCCGACGACAATGGCGCCCCACGGTGGGCCAACTAGTACTGATCAGACAACACCACCTCTCCAACGCAGCCGACGGTTTCGCTGCGAAATTGGCACCAAAATATGATGGACCATACAAAGTCAAAGGTTTTGCGTCAACAAATATCGTCAAGGGTGTTGCAACCCCGGAAGTCGGAAACTGAAAGTCGCAAATATCAACGACCTGAAAGAGTACCACGACACGTTGGACAGCGACCCTGCTGAGGAAGCAAACGACACCAGCGATCACAACGACCCCTGACGACGGAAAACCACCAATAGAAACGCCAAAAACGTCGGAAGGATCCCGCGGGCCCTACGCCCGCAACGTAACGATAACGACGGTGGCCAGGCAACTACTACGGTGGTGAGGAGTGGGAAAGGTTTTCTGAAGGCGACTAGGCGATCACCGGACGCCACCTTCAGACAACTACGACGGGGTGGGAAGTGGGAAAGGTTTTCTGAAGGCGACTAGGCAATCACCGGACTACTACGGGTGTGGGGGGTAAGTAATCGAGATCACAAATACAAAACGCGGAGTTATTTTCTTTGATCCAACCTTTACTCTGCACTATGTACTTTTCCCTACCTAACCGCACCGCTAAGCGCCCTCCTTCTCACGACGGTGAGACTTGCTTACCCTAATAATCTCCTTTGTTGCGGCGTGGCTGGTCCCGTTATCCTTGGTGGCGTGGGCGTCTCTCGTCTTTTCGGCACACTTATTTTTTGCACACCCGGCTTAATGTCTCGCTCCTGAACGACTGCCCCAATTATTTCTGGCGCGCGATCGTTAGACCTTTTGCCAACTTCCAATGCTCTCTTCTGATATTCGTTGCTATGGTTTCCAGCGCTCTCTCTCTGGTTTGGGTTTCCGTTGCTAGCTGCTCTCTTTCGTCTGTGGTGATATTCGTTGCTATGGTTTCCAGCGCTCTCTCTCTGCTTTGTTGCCAGTGTTGGCCGTGGGTCACCGTTTTCCCCCCTTTTTCCCCTCGAAATCACGAGATTCCCTTGCTGTGTATTGGCCTCGGCCGTGTAATTGTGATAACTGGTGGTTTTACTTACGAACTAATCCTTAACCTAAAAAAAAGATAATAAACTTAACACTAAAAAAAAAAAAAAGAAATATAATGAAATAAAAATAAATAACAAGGGCAGGGGGGGAAAAACAAATCCCTTCGTGGGAGCGGGGTAGGGGAAACTTAGGGAGGAAGATCCCTTCGTGGGAAACTAAAGAGGTGGTTCCCTGCGTGGGCCGTTCGGGGGACGAAAATGTGGGGGAGCTTCCGCGGGTAATTCGAACCCTGAAGGAGTGCCCGTCGTGGGCTTCCAATCTCCGTACTCCTGGACGTCCCGTGGCCATCCGCAAGTAAACGGTGATGTTGGCTATGAGGTCCAGGGGAAGTCGCCGTTCGTGTGTATTGGTGCGCCATCCCAGGGGAGCTTCGGCCCAGCCCGCCTCGTCCTGTACGGATGCGACCTCCGGATGGAGTCGGTAGATCTATAGTAGTTCCGCCACTTCCTCGAGCCCCAGCGGAAGGCTGCACTCCGACTCCATCGCGTCGTCCTCGGCGTTCATTGGTGGTGGCATGTTGTCTCGGGCAGGGATGCCTGCAGCCCACGGGTCCTCGCCCTGCGGCCCAAAATTGAGGCTCATGAGGGGACCAGAGGTCGGACTCGGAGTCACCTTGCCGGGGTGGCTCCTCTTCCTCCGCCAGGCTCTCCTGCTCTGGTTCTTCCGCCTTTGGCTCCACGCCGGGTTCGTGTCGGCCGTGACCCATCAGCCCGTAGTCCGCGCACAAGTGATCTTCCCAATCGTCCGGGCGAGTCACGGACGCTGGGACGCTGCAGCTGGGCCGTTCGGTGTCGTGGCTGCGGGGCGGGGAACCTTGATTCCGAGGTCGGAGTCGGGCGAATGTTTCATTCTTCAGGCGTTTCATGTCGATCGTCTAGGGAGAAACTCCTTATGGTTAGTAACCACCCTGAATATACCTGACCATCCTACCCTCCCCTTATCTTGCTTGAGCGGTGCGGTTGAGAAAGATTAATACATTCGATCTTAACTAATCCCATAGGATATACGTAGGGGCTTACAGCTTTTGAGTTTTGCCCCTTTCGGGGCGAGGACGTTACGATAGCGCGCTACCGTAAGTGGCCCTCGTGAATCAATGCTCGTTCGGGAGTCCTCGGGGTCGTCTCAGCGTCTCCGTCGCCTTTTATCTCGTGCAATTCCATTAGGTCCTCCAAGCTCGCGGTCTTCCTTTGGCGTCCCTGGTGCGTCTGCAGGCGGACTATATATATATATATATATATATATTATATATATATAAATTTGACCACTTTGTACGGGCCGTCGTACTTGGGTGCCAGTTTCGCTGCGAAGCCATCCGATGCTTTGGACAGGTGGTGTTGGCGTAGGAGGACTAGCGTCCCGATTGCGGGACGCCACTCTCGGCTCCGCAAGTCATACAGCTTCCGTTGCTCCTGCGATGCCCGCTGAGTGTTCTCCTGGACGATCTTGAAGGTCTCCTGTAACCGCGTTGCCTTGTCCGGTGCCGGTTCTGCATCTTCTCCCATGCCAGGGGTGACCTCGTCGTAGAGTGACCCTGGTAGTCGTAGTTCGCGACCCATTACGAGAAATGCTGGGGCTGAAGCCGGTGGTGTCGGAAGTACTGCTGTTTATGGCCAAGCTCAGCTCCGGGAGTAAGTCATCCCATGTCCGTTGATCGTCGTCCAGGTATTGCGCGATCATTGTCTTGATGGTCCTGTTTGCCCTCTCGGTCGGGTTTTGTTGTGGAGTGTACGGTGCGGTGTGCTCCAATACCATCCCCGCTTGTTCGCAGAACTTCTGGAAGGAGCGGTTTGTGAATTGTGTGCCGTTGTCACACACGAATTTCCGTGGGACGCCGAACCTGCTGAGTATCCTTTCCCGGAATGCTTTCTCCAAGTGGGCAGTGGTGGCCTTTCGAAGGGGTACTAGTTCCACCCACTTGCAGAAGGAGTCGAAGAAGACGAGGAGCATGGTGTTGCCGTGCTTGGAACGAGGCAGAGGGCCCACGAAATCAGCGCATACGATGTCGAATGGTCCCTTGGCCTGTCGGGTATCTTTCCGACTGGTTTCCGTTGGCTTACCTTGAATTTCTGGCAATTCTCGCACCGTTTAACGTACTGAGCAACGCTACGGTAGAGTCCCGGCCAGTAGTATCGTCGGGTAACTCGGTCGGCAGTCTTCGGATCCCTTCATGTCCTGCGGTGGGCTGATCATGGCACTCTTCTAGAATTCGCAAACGATGCTCGCTGGCGATGCACAGCTTCCACGGTTGGGAGTCTTCCTCGTCTGGCGTACAACCTGTCCGCTTGTAGATCTGCCCGTTCTCGATGAGGAAATCGTCGCACTTCTCCGGTTGTTCCAGGATCCTCTTGCGTAGCCTTTTGATCCAGGGGGCACGTGGGTGGCTCCTCGACGACTCACTGTAGAGCTTCGATGGGTTGGTGGGAGAGCGCGTCTGCTACCACATTCTGGCTCCCGCGGCGGTAGTGGATCTCGAACCGGTATTGCTGGAGTTCCAAAGCCCAACGGGCGATGCGGCCTGTAGGATTGCCGATGGAGTTGAGCCATTTCAGAGCAAGGTGGTCCGTAACGACGTCGAAGTGGTAACCCTCCAGGTAACATCGTAATTTCCTGATGGCCCAGACGATCGCTAAGCACTCCTTCTCGGCGGCCGAGTAGTTTTCCTCGGCTTTTAGTAGGCAGCGGCTGGCATAGGCGATGACTCTCTCCTCCCCGGTGATTTGCTGTGTTAGCACCGCTCCTAAGCCGTAGGCACTGGCGTCGGTCTGGAGGGTTAACTTCTCCCTGAAGTCTGGGCATGCTAGGACTGGTGCCTGTGTCAGCTTCTCCTTCAGATCCTCAAATGACTTCTGTTTGAAGTTTGGGACGAATCTCCGGTACCATGAAGCCATTCCCAGGCAACGTCTCAGCTCCTTGATGGTAGTGGGAGGTGTTAGTTTCCGAACCGCGACTATCTTCTCCGGGTCCGTATGGATCCCCTGCTCGCTGACGACATGTCCGAGGTAGACGATTGAAATGATACCTATTTCAGACTGAGGTAAGCTCAGTCTGCCCAGGGTTCTCTACAAGAAATTTTGTAGTATTGCTGGAACTTTAGGGTAGGGCTTGGCCGTGAGACCGAAAGTGGAGCGGGCGTAGAGTCTTGTTACCGTGTAGGTACTTTGGTGATCGTACTTGGCGATGAAAGGAAAAACGCTGACACCTGGGTTTTGGTGTATGCGGTAATATGGCTTGTTGCGTCACCTGATTTTGTGTTCGCGCTCGGCGAAGAAATGATGACACTTCGTGAGTTTGTTTTGATGTTATTTAAATGGTTTTATTTGTGTTCTGTATTGTTTTCTCGTGGTTTTGGTGTCGTGTAGTGGTTTCTTGTATTGTGTTCTTGCTGAGGCGTGGTGCTGATAGCCGCGGCGGATGTACTGCCGTTACTGTTGAAGATCGGCTGATGGTCGGCTGATGGACTGCCGTTTTGGTTTATGATAGGCGATGGACTGCCGTTTGGTGTTCGGCTTGGTGTCGAGTTCTCCTGCGCGTGCCACCGACACGGTCATTGCCTCGGATGCACCGAGAAATAAGCTGAGTCTGGGCTGTGGTCATTGGCTCGGTCGTACCGAGGAATGACCTGCGTGGAGTTGTGTAACTCGGAGGGGGAGAGACTGTGGCGCGTGTGTCGATTCTGTATGAATCGATCGGCGCGTGGACTGTAAATGTCCGGTGTGTGGTGTTTGTGTTGTTGGATTATATATGACAACGTAACTTAGTGCTATTAGTACGAATATGTATATGAATGCAAAGTAACTTAGTGCTATTAGTATGAATATGTATAATATGTTTTGGCGTTTTCTATTGGTGGTTTTCCGTCGTCAGGGGTCGTTGTGATCGCTGGGGTCGATTGCTTCCTCAGCAGGGTCGCTGTCCAACGTGTCGTGGTACTCTTTCAGGTCGTTGATATTTGCGACTTTCAGTTTCCGACTTCCGGGGTGTTGCAACTTGACGATATTTGTTGACGCGAAACCCTTGACTTTGAATGGCCCATCATATTTTGGGGCCAATTTCGCAGCGATACGTCGGCTGCGTTGGAAAGGTGGTGTTGTCTGATCAGTAACTAGTTGGCCCACAGTGGGGCGCTATTGTCGTCGGCGGAGATTGTAGTGACGGGATTGTTCTTGACTCGCCCGCTGAATGTTGTTCCGCATTATCGCGAATACTTCTTTGAGTCGGGTTGCCTTAGTGTGGGCTGTGTCCGGAGGGCTTCCTGTCCCTGGTGTAACTTCGTCGTATAGTGCTCCAGGTAAGCGAGGTTCTCTCCCGTGTAGCAGGAAGGCGGGGCTGAATCCAGTTGTTTCCGAGACACTGGAGTTAATTACTAGTGATATTTCGGGTATGAGTTCGTCCCATGTGTTTTGATGGTCTTCCACGAATTGTGCAATCATGGTCTTCACTGTCCGATTGGCTCGTTCCGTAGGGTTTTCCTGGGGGCAATACGGTGCGGTGTGTTGCAGATCCACGGCTGTTTGCATAAACGTGCGGAATGAGCGGCTGGTGAACTGCGTTCCGTTGTCACAGACGAATCGTTTTGGTACGCCAAAGTGGCTGAGAATGCGTTCCCGAAAAGCTAGCTCTAGCGTGGTAGTGGTAGCCTTCTTAAGGGGCACTAGTTCGACCCATTTTGAGAAGGTGTCGAAGAATACCAGTAGCATGGTGTTCCCTCGTTTTGATCGGGGAAGTGATCCTACGAAGTCGGCACATAATGTGGCGAAAGGTTCCTCTGCCCTGCGGGTAAGCATCCTACCCACGGGCTTGCGTTGCAGTGCCTTAAACTTTTGGCAGCTCAAACAGCTGCGTACGTATTTCCGCACATCGCGGTATAGGCCGGGCCAATAGTATCGTTGTGTTATCCGTGTGATGGTTTTCCGAATGCCGAGGTGGCCTGCCGTTGGCTGATCATGGCATTCCTTGAGTACTCTTTGGCGTCGGTCTTTTTTGGACGCAAAGTTTCCATGAAACGTAGTCGTGATCGTCGGCTCCGTGGCCCAGATGTCTGTAGAGCTCTCCATTCTCGATGACGTAGTCGGGGTATTTAACGGGTTCTTCTTTGGTTTGCTGAATCCGTCGTGTGAGCCAGGGGCAAGATGTTGCGTCCTCTTTGATTCTTGCTAGCGTCTCCAAGGGTTGTCGGGACAGGGCATCGGCGACTACGTTTTGTTTCCCTGCTCTATAGTGGACGTCGTACTGATACTGTTGGAGTTCGAGCGCCCATCTCGCTATTCTTCCGTAAGGGCTTTCAAGTGTATTCAGCCATTTCAGCGCGAGATGGTCGGTTATAACGTCGAATCGGTATCCTTCTAGGTAGCAGCGTAGTTTTCGGATTGCCCAAATGACGGCGAGGCATTCCTTGTCTGTAGCGGAGTAGTTTCCTTCGGCCTGGTTCAAGCGTCGGCTGACATAGGCGATGACGCGTTCCTTTCCTTCGATCTCTTGCGTGAGTACGGCGCCTATGCCGAGGTTGCTCGCATCGGTTTGTAGTGAGAACTTGACGTTGAAATCGGGGCAAGCAAAGTACAGGAGCGGTCGTGAGTAGTTCCTTTAGTTGGTCGAAGGCCGCTTGTTGATCTGCGGTCCATGTCCATGTTTGTCCTTTCTTGAGTAGCTGAGACATTGGTTGGACTACTGTAGCAAAGTTTGTCACGAATCTTCGGTACCAGGATGCCATTCCGATGCACTGACGTAGTTCTTTTAGGTTCGTGGGTGGCTTGAGTTCTTTGACGGCAGCAATCTTGTCGGGGTCCGTGTGGATACCTTCGCTGATGACGTGACCAAGATATTTGATCCGGCTTTGGAAAAATGTGCACTGTTTGTAGGAGGGTGGATATCCCGGCAGTCTTCCCAGTAAAACGATCGGGCGTCAATTTAGTATGGCTTATATTTATTTCACGTAAAACGGGGTGCACAAATGGGGCTGGTGTTGGGTGTTGCGGCTGAGTTCGTCTATGTAGAGCGAATGACAGGTCAAGCTAGGCCTACGGCTAGAGCCCATGGTGAAGAGCCGAGTCGACCGCGCTCAAGAGCGCGAGAGCGAACAGCACAAAGAGAGCGCGCGAGCTAACAGCGCGCTGTTACTTTTGCTAACAGCGCTGCTGCCCTCAACATCCTCCCCTCCTTGCAGGACTGCAATATCCCATCCTACGGGAGCGTGCAGGCCCCGGACACAATCCATCCAAGGACCGTGCTTTGGGCCACTGGAAGGCCGTCTCCTCGCGCGAGGAACCCGGGTTGGATAACCTTCGGGTAGACGTCTGCTCCCAACACGAGAGAGACGGTAGACGGGCGATGGAATTGCTCGTTGGCAAGGCGGATGTCGTCGAACTTGGCCCGAGTCGCCTCGCTCAAGGGTCGCAGCGGTGTGCGGACGCGCAAACGGGGTTCCATCTTAAGGACCACGTCCATTTGAACCTCGCCTGTCCTGGCGCGGATGATGGCGGTGGCGACCTTCTCAGCGCCGATTCGAGTGCTGGGCAACTTCAGGTCGGTGGCCAAGGCAGCGTCAATGCAGCTCACCGGCGTGCACGGGTCGATGAGCGCCGTCACCTCATGGGTCTTTTTCCCCATGTGCAAGACCACCTGGGCCGTCGGGAGAAAGTTGATGCTCCGGTGCTGGAGCAGCGTGTCGACCGATGGCGCCGGGTTTCCCACGATGGGGCTGCGATCAGCTCGGGGCACTGGAGCGGTAGACGGACCCGGAGCTGCCGCTGACGACTCTGAGCGGGCTCGACGGCTGGCGGACCCTGCCTTTGCGCGTCTGGTGGGAATCCGGGGGCGGCGAGCGGCTCGGGACACAGGAGCTGGAGACGCAACTCGCACCGGACCTGGGGACTCCGAGCGAGCTGGACGCTGGGACGGTCGAATGTGGAGCAAAGTGTGGTGGCTTTTGTGGCACACCTTGCACCGGCCGCCACTTCGGCAATCCTTGCCGGAGTGCTGATGAGCCAGGCAATTCTGGCAATACCTGTTCGCCAACACAGCTCGGAGCCTCTTGGCCGCGCTCAGCTTGAGGAAGCTGCGGCAGTCCCGTAGCGGATGGCTTCCGGAACAGACTCGGCAGCTGTAGGATGCCTTCGTTCGTGCTCGTCTGCTCCCTGAGGTGTGGGTGTCCCGGGGTTGTGGAGCCATCTTGATCTGGAGGCAAAAAAAAAACAGCTGTTATGGAAAAGAAGAAGCGGAGACGCATTAGTTCGTGATAGGAACAGGTGACAGGCACTCTCGCAGTACAGTTGGCTGAACGCACGAGGGCGTTCTGGAGACGAATAAAAACAACAACAGAAACGGGGGATGGAACAGTGGACGAGGACAGGCCCTTTTTCAACGGACTAGGCACAGGATCGCTTCCGTTACTGTTGTGCGGGACGAGGGAGCTCCCGGAAGGAGAACGACTTTAGCGACCGGGCGTTTGAGCACCCCGCGGGCAGTAAGGATGTCTACCACACGGACTCTGTTGTCGGCGCCGGGATACACGGACTGTACTCTCCCGAGCCGCCAGTCGTTGGAGGGCAGGTTATCTTCCTTTATGATAACCAAATCGCCGATCTGAAGATTTGGCATATCCGTCTTCCACTTGTTGCGTTTGTGGAGTTCCTTGAGGTACTCATCCTTCCATCTCTGGCAGAACTGCTGGTTGAGGGCCTTTAAATGCTGCCACCGATTAATCATCGACTGGAGGTTCCCCTTTATTTCGGGCTCTGCGGTCGCCATTAACGGTCCTCCGATAAGGAAGTGCCGGGAGTGAGGGCCAGCAACTCCGTCGGACTTTCGGACATCGGTGAGATTGGCCTGGAATTGAGGCACGCTTCAATCTTAGCGAGGAGCGTCGAGAGCTCCTCAAAGGTATACTTTCGAGTAGACGTGGATTTGTAAAAGAGTGTTTTGAAACTTTTTACACCGGCTTCCCACAGGCCTCCCATGTGTGGAGCTCCTGGCGGGATGAACCGCCACGCAATTCGCTGGTGGCTATATGCTTCAGTGACCGAATCCTGGAATGCCGCTAGAAAGTCTCGAGAAAGTATAGTCTCGGCTCCCACGAAAGTTTTGCCATTGTCGGAATGAATACGCTGCGGACAGCCTCGTCGAGCAACGAAACGAGCGAAAGCTGCCAGAAACTTCTCGGTGGTCAGGTCGGAAGTGGCCTCCAAGTGAATGGCCTTCGTGGAAAAGCAGACAAATACGCACACATAACCCTTGGTGATTAGGCACGCTCTCCCGGTATAGTTCCTTATATCGAAAGGACCGGCGTAGTCAATACCGGTATGGGTAAATGGTCTGGAGAAAGAAGCTCGGTCTGTTGGCAGATCACCCATTAGTTGGGTCTGTAGCTTCTTTTGTGGATGATGCATATTTTGCAGGAATTCACCTCCCCTTCATCAGGTTCCGGATTCGGGGAATCCAATATTTGCCGCGGATGAGGCGAGTCATCAATTGACTACCGCCATGGAGAGTTATTTTGTGCGTGAAATGCGCCAGCAGGCGAGACAGGCGGAAACTGTAGGAAAGGATGATTGGATGACGCTCGTCATACTTCAAATCTTGTGACGCTGTGATCCGGCCACAGGATCTCATGACCCCATGAGCTTGAACTTGGCACGGGACGTTTACCACTCAGGCAGTGAAATTCTTGGGGGAAGTCCCGGCGCTGAGCCTCTAGGATAAGAGTCTGCTCCGCGTTGTTAATTTCCCCACTACTGAGGTGGCCCCTGCATGCGGGTGTTACCTTCCGGCAACACTGAATAAAACGGAGCACATACGCCCGCACTCGAAGCGAAGAGCCTTCTCAAGTTGGGAGAAACGCTCCAAGAAATCTTGGGGAGGGCCGGCAGCAAAATGGACCTTCACGGCCCGCTGCTCTGGAGTCATAGGTGGAGCTTCGTTGGCTTGAGGTGGCCACTGTTCCCGTGGGGATTGCAACCAAGCTGGTCCATGCCACCAGAGGTGGTTACCCACCAGTTCTGGTAACGCTACGCCCCGACTCACTAAGTCAGCGGGGTTATGTTCGGACCGAACATGAGCCCAATTCGTGGTGTCGGTAGTCTGAGCTATCTTGGTAACTCGATTGGCCACAAAGGTAGTCCAGTGGCACGCTGGCTTGCTCAACCAGGCCAGCACAATAGTTGAATCGGTCCAGTAGTAGCATTGAGGATCCTTTGTCGGCATGCTTGGCAGGATAGCCGTCGCCATTTCGGAAAGGAGCACTGCACCGCACAGCTCTAACCGAGGAAGTGAGACGGTTTTCACGGGAGCAACTCGTGTTTTTGCTGATAGCAGATGCACCGTGATATGATGGCCACACTCGACGCGCACGTAGATCGCTGCACCGTACGCCTTTTCGGAGGCATCGCAGAAACCGTGATGTTCGACCTTTACCGATGGCTGGGCACAAATCCATCTTGGAATTCGATTTCGGGGAGTGCAGCGTAACTCTGCAGAAAGTCCAGCCAGCGCTGGTACAACGCACTTGGCAGAGGTTCGTCCCATCCCAATTCTTGCAACCAGATTTCCTGCATGAAAATCTTGGACCGGACGATGAATGGGGCTAGCCACCCCGCGGGGTCAAACAGTTTCGCAATCTGAGAGAGAACTTCTCGCTTGGTAAAGGATGACTCGAGCGTGAACACGGGAGGAACAAAGAAGAACTCGTCTGACGTCGCCTTCCAGCGAACTCCGAGGGTCTTTGCCGTGCTCTCGGCATCGATTTCCAGAAAATCGGTGTGCAGGAGGTGGTCATTTGGAAGACCGTCCAAAATCTCCTTTTTATTGGACGTCCATTTACGCAGTGGAAAACCTGCGGAGCTGAGGGCGGCTTGCAATTCGTGAATGGCCAGCTGAGCTTCCTTGACGGAGTCTGCTCCGGCTAGGACGTCGTCGACGTACATGAATTGCCGCACAATGTGACTTGCCCTTGGAAATCGCGACTGGATGTCGTCGGCAAGCTGTTGCAGGACCCGGATGGCTAAAAACGGAGCGCAATTGACTCCAAAAGTCACGGTTTTCAGCTCGTAATCCCGAATCTCACCCGCCTGGTTCCGGAATAAGATTCGCTGAAAGGGGTGTGCGTCGGATGCACCCAAATCTGGCGATACATCTTTGTAATCTCGGCGTTGAAGACGTATCGGAAATAGCGCCACTTCAGGATTTGGATTGTTAAATCGGATTGGAGGACCGGACCAGCATGAAGCAGATCGTTCAAGCTCGTACCGTTCGCAGAAGGGCTGGACGCGTTGAATACCACGCGGACTTTCGTAGTAGTGCTCTCCGGTTTGATTACCGCATGGTGCGGGAGATAGTAATTGGCGGAATCATTAGTGGACGAAACCTCTGTCATATGGTCGAGATCTAAATATTCACGGATCACAGAGTTATACTGCTCGTGAAATGGAACGTTTCTCTTTAGCCGATTCTCATTTCAGAGAAACTGAGCTAGAGCAATGGACCTTGAATGCCCCAGGCCTGACCCACAATGAGCGGGGTCACGAAACGGCAGTGTTACCACGTACTTCCCGCTTGACGTTCTTGACGTGGTTCGAACAAAATGGCTTTCGCAAAAGGAGTCCGACTCTCCTACTACCTTGATAGGTAGATCCTCCACCTCCCAAAACTTTGTGAGAAGTTTGTCCAACGGAGCGTCGCGGACGTGGGAAATTCGAGTGGAGAAGGATGCAATCCAGTCAGGAACAGCACTTGGCAATGGACCGGTAAGCACCCACCCAAAGATAGTTTCCTGTCCGAGGAGGGAGCCACAGATGTCGGTCTGTGAGCCGCTTAACAATACGGACGGAAGGAGATCGGCTCCGATCAGAACGTCCATCTGTGAGCTCTCATAAAACGTAGTGTCTGCTAATGGCAGGTTCGGAAAGTCTCGCGGCGCGTTCTGCGGGATCGGATATGAAGGAAGAATGCCGGCGATCTCTGGCAAGACGTAGGCCGTGGCGTTTAGCTGTACGCTCGGCGTAACCAGGGAGCGAATGGAAAAATCACAGAGCTTCTTGGACTGAGCTGCTACAGTATGATTAAGGCCTGAAACTTGGGCTTGAATAAGGCGGAATGGTAGTTGAATGATATTAAAGAGACGTTCCGTAATGAACGTTGCCTCGGAGCCCGAGTCGATTAGAGCGCGGGCACGGAAATTGGTCCCTCGGTGGCAAATGTTGATCATTGCAGTGCCGAGAAGCACCGCTCTTTTTCCCGAGGAAAAATAGTTCTGAACGTTGGCTGGAGCGACGGAGGAACCGGACTCCTCCGCGGTCGCGGAAGTCACTTCGCTGGGAGCTGAGGTACCCCGATGCAGAAGCGTGTGGTGGCGGTCTCCACAAGTGAAGCAACTGTGGGCGCTTTGGCATTCCCGGAGCTGGTGCCCTCTCGCGAAACAGTTCAAGCACAGCTGCCTTTTTTAATGCAACTGGCCCGCGCATCCACGGTCATCTGTAGGAAGTGCGGACAGAGTCGGATCGGATGGTTCTCTTTAGAGCAGAGATCACACGTTCTTCTCTTTGGACTCACTTGTGTCTGGAAGGAGTGAAACTTCCTGGGCACGGGACTCCCCTGAGACCGGAATGGGTTGGAGTTGCTTCCGGAGGGCTGCGAATTCAGGGTACCTTTGGACAGTGGTGGGTTCGTATGGCCTTTGGAAGTGGACGGGTCGCTCAAATAGCGCTGAGTGAGGAAGGCGTCGATTTCCGCCCATGGAGGAACCTCTTTCTTGTCGGTGACGGATGCTTCCCACAGGGACCGGGTCAACTTCGGCAACTTGGAGGCACAGATAGTCACAAGGAGGCTATCCCAGTTGTCCGTGCAGACTTTGGAGTGAGCAAGAGCGGTGAGGACCCCTTGCATCGTGCTTTGAAGCTCTTTCAAAGCTCGGCTGGTCTCGACTCGACGCGAGGCAGAAAGAGCAGAATATTGATCTGGTTGGTCACCAGGAGCCGATTGTTTTTCATATCGGTTTCGGAGGGCCGACCATGCCGACTCGAACCCATCGTTTGTCAGCGGGGACTTTTCGACAATGGCTTTCGGATCGCCACTTGTCTTAGCGGTGAGATGATATAGCTTCTCTACCGGAGACAGCCTAGAATTGTTGATATAAATTGCCGTAAATAAATCTCGGAAAGTAGGCCAACGGACGTAATCTCCTGTGAAGACCTCGATGTCGCAGGGGGCAGTCGACAGCCGCCCTGGTAAGTCTGCGGTGCAGACGGATGGACTGATGTTTGTGCCAGCTGAGTATTGAGATTAGCGAGGCACTGTTCGAATACCCCATAACACTCGCCGTACTTATCTCGGATGTCCTCTTGGACCCTTGGATCCTCGTCAACCATCACTGCGGAGCACGCTTTGTACTCCGCCTCGACATCCGCCCACATACTCAGAATTTGTCCTCGGCGAACCTCGGAAAGAGATGCGGATGGAGCGGCAGTGAAGCGCGCTTCCAAATGAGCCAAACGGCCGATGGCGGCGGCTAATCTTGCTCGTGCCGTAGTGGTGGCGGATTGAGCCATTTTAATAACGGGTCTCGAGCTGATGGGACTGAAAACGGAAGAGCTGGTGAGATCGTCTTGGATCCGAGCTGGCACCTTGAGAGTGACGGGAGACGGGAAGAGAACCGATTTGGTCCTGGCAGCAGGGCTGCTACTGGCTGCTCTGGGAGTGACTGGCGACTTGATCCTCTGAGTGGGGGTAGTTCCTGAGGCGGAAGAGGCGCGTAGCCGACGTGGAGAGGTCGCAGCCAGAAACCCTTTGCTGTCCTTGTCACCCGTTGGCATACTACGTACGCCCACGCGCAGAGTGTGGCTGCGAAGTCTGAAGCTGAAGTCGGATTGACGGAATGAAAACAAAACAACTTAGGCTGGGCAGGGCACCACAACAGAAGGCAATAACTTCCGTAAATACGCAAAAAAAAGAGAAACCCACTGCTGGGTGAATGGAAACGAAAAGGCCTCGCTCTGTGTTGGACAACAATTTTCAATACCGACTCGGATTATTTGGGGTCGCTCTGGATCGAGGTTCCCAAACAATGAGTGGATCAATTGATACACGCCGAGGAGAGGAACGTTCACACTGGTTGTGACAATATTTAAAAAAATATTGTTAGTGCGGCGCTTCTCCGTTTACCTTTTGACGGACTTGTGCAGTTGGCAAATAATATTTTTTTCTCGGAAGGATTGCGTACGAAATTATTATCCTTCTTGTTCAGTTGCGGCGGCTGTAGAGCCGAAAGGAATCACAAGCACGAGGAATGGGCCCAAAAACTAATTGCCACTGGATATGAAATAACAAAAAAATAATTATTCCTTGTACAGTCGGCTTTTAATTGAAGCGGAACCAACGTACCACTTTTGTATTTTTGGATAATTCGGCGGCTTGAATTTATTTGTTTTATTTGTCGGTGTTCGTGATACCGATAGTTGTCCTTACACGCTGTCACCTCTAGTTCGGAACATATACATAGACAGACAATTCCAACAAATTGGCCCGAAAAAATGCGAAATAGCTATGGAAATGCGCTGTGCCTGGGTTCAGGATAATTTATTACGGAATTGGAGATAATATTATATCTTGTGGCGACCAAAGGTGTTGCTGGAACGCGTAAACTGTTCGGAATCGCAGAATTTATTGTTAAATGTATGTGGATATGCGCGGAATGTATGTGTGGGATACGGTATTTAAATACGTAGCGTGGTATTTTCTTGTATGTGCGTAGGGTTATTTTAGGTACATATATAGTTGGCAATATAAATATATTGCGGCCAACTATGGAAATAAATGTATATATGTATGGAAATAAATGTGGATATGTGTATATGTACGAAATAAAACACTTTAATTTTATTATGTTTGCACTCGGAGTGTGCCGATGTATTTATATATGTGTGTAATGCATGTAGCGATGTATGTAATTATGTCGCTGCGGGTCCGCTCTTGCGACTTTGAATGCACATATGCTGCACTGCACTGGGGTGCACCTGGATATAGGTGCTTTGATTTTATTTAATTAATTTAATTTAATTAAAACACACTGCACGCACAAACAAACACAAAAAAACGGAATCGGAAAAACTACCGTAGCACTGGTAGTGGTAGATAAAGAAGTTGAGAGCAGCCGGAATCGCCAAGAATATGGCGCTGGCGAAAGAGGATGGAACTCAAAAAAGAAGATATGTATATAAGAATATATATACATATATAACGGAACGCGGACTTGCGGGGAATAAACCCAACCGGGAGACGAAGTCGTACTTATCTTGGGAAGTAGCGATGTAATCCACCGATGCTTGCAGGTTGGACTCCTCCTTATAGGGAAGGCGAAGATCCGGCTCGAAGGACCAATGTTTGTAGGAGGGTGGATATCCCGGCAGTCTTCCCAGTAAAACGATCGGGCGTCAATTTAGTATGGCTTATATTTATTTCACGTAAAACGGGGTGCACAAATGGGGCTGGTGTTGGGTGTTGCGGCTGAGTTCGTCTATGTAGAGCGAATGACAGGTCAAGCTAGGCCTACGGCTAGAGCCCATGGTGAAGAGCCGAGTCGACCGCGCTCAAGAGCGCGAGAGCGAACAGCACAAGAGAGCGCGCGAGCTAACAGCGCGCTGTTACTTCCGCTAACAGCGCGCTGTTACTTCCGCTAACAGCGCTGCTGCCCTCAACATGCACTTTTCCGCGTTTATCCGCAGGTTCGCTTTTCGAAGGCGAGAGAGGACTATTGCCAGGTTGTGTAGGTGGTCCTGAAGTCTCGTCCGACGACGACAATGTCGTCTAAATATGCGAATGCGTAGGGTTCCATGTCGGCTCCGATCACGGTATCAAGGGCCCGTTGGAATGTTGCTGGTGCAGAATGTAATCCGAAGGGCATCACTTTCCATTGATAGAGACCTCTGCCGGGGACCGTGAAGGCGGTGGCTTCTCGACTTCCGTTGGCCATGGGTATTTGCCAGTATCCGTTCTTCAGATCGAGGGTGGTTATAAAGCGTGCGTTCTGTAGGCGCTCCAAGATGTAGTTGATTCTGGGCAGTGGGTATGCGTCAGGAATAGAGTGAGTGTGTAGACGATAGTCTTGTTACCGTGTAGGTACTTTGGTGATCGCACTTGGCGATGAAAGGAAAAACGCTGACACCTGGGTTTTGGTGTATGCGGTAATATGGCTTGTTGCGTCACCTGATTTTGTGTTCGCGCTCGGCGAAGAAAATGATGACACTTCGTGAGTTTTTTTAATGTTATTTAAATGGTTTTATTTGTGTTCTGTATTGTTTTCTCGTGCTTTTGGTGTCGTGTAGTGGTTTCTTGTATTGTGTTCTTGCTGTGGCGTGGTGCTGATAGCCGCGGAGGATGTACTGCCGTTACTGTTGAAGATCGGCTGCCGTTTGGTGCTCGGCTTGGTGTCGAGTTCTCCTGCGCGTGCCACAGACACGGTCATTGCCTCGGATGCACCGAGAAATGAGCTGAGTCTGGGCTGTGGTCATTGGCTCGGTCGTACCGAGGAATGACCTGCGTGGAGTTGTGTAACTCGGAGGAGGGGGGAGACTGTGGCGCGTTTGTCGATTCTGCATGAATCGATCGGCGCGTGGGACTGTAAATGTCCGGTGTGTGGTGTTTGTGTTGTTGGATTATATATGACAACGTAACTTAGTGCTATTAGTACGAATATGTGTATATGAATGCAAAGTAACTTAGTGCTATTAGTATGAATATGTATACGAATGTAACGGTTCGTTACACGATGCTCTTCTGGAAGAAACTGCATTTGTTCCGGTTCAGCCTCAGATTTGCGTCGCGTAGCCTTCGGAAAACCTCCCGTAGCTTTTCGACGTGGTCGTCCAAGTCTTTCCCGATGACGATGATGTCATCGAGGTAACCGAAGGCGTGTGGTTCCATCTTTTTGTCCAATAACGCTGTCCAGGGCTCGCTGAAACGTCGCAGGGGCTGAGTGCAGATCGAACGGCATGACTTTCCATTGGAAAAGTCCTCTGCCGGGGACGGTGAAGGCCGTGTACTCCCGGCTTCCTTCCGCCATCGGGATCTGCCAGTAACCATTCTTCAAATCCAAGGTTGAGATGAAGCGGGCGTCGCGCAGTCTCTCGAGGATGTGGTTAATCCTGGGAAGCGGGTAGGCGTCCGGTATTGATCTGGCGTTGAGTTGCCTGTAGTCGACACACATGCGCATCTCCCCGGTCTTTTCCCTACGAGCACAATTGGCGCGCTGTGGGGGCTCTTTTGAAGCTTCGATCAGTCCATCCCGTAGTAACGCGTCGACTTGGTCGTTGATGATCTTCTGCATGGCTGGGTTTTTGGGGTAATACCGTTGCTTTTACGGGCTTGTCATCCTTCATGTAGATCGTATGCTGGGCTATATGCGAGATACCCGCCAGTCACTCAAATTTGGCCAACTCTTCCTTCAGGAACTCGGCTACCCACGGAGTAGGTAGTGGTTCGTCGATTCGGGCCGTCTAGAGTGGGGGTTCCTCAAACTGCGTCGTACTGATGCTGGTTTGGTCAGGCCTGCGAAATGGATTCCGCCGTCGGCCGATTGCGGCGTGGTTCCAGATGTTAGTCCATTCGGGGGCTGATGCCTGTTGCTGACGTTTTCCTGGTGAGACTGCTGGTTGTTTTTCGGGTCGAGGGGTGGCGTTGGCGTGGTCCTGGTAAAGTGGCTTGGTGTTTCTTCGTCGAGGCGGGGTAGAATTGTTCCTTGGGTGTTTCCGTGCAGTCTTTGATGGTCGGGGCGGGTATTCGTTGTCCGAGTGTTTTTGCTTTGCGTTGTCGTCGGCGCGGGTCGACTGGCCCTGGTAGTCTCCAGCGGTGTCGCAGTCGCCGTTGTCGAAGTCCGGTTGGTCCCGTGCATGGCTATCGTTGAGTTGGCGGCAGACGGACTGGCCCTGGTTGTCTCCAGCGGTGTCGCAGTCGTCTCCGTCGAAATCCGGTTGGTCCCGTGCATGGCTATCGTTGAGTTGGCGGCAAACGGACTGGCCCTGGGTTTGTCCAACGGTGTCGCAGTCGTCTCCGTCGAAATCCGGTTGGTCCCGTGCATGGCTATCGTTGAGTTGGCGGCAGACGGGTGGCCCTGGTTGTCTCCAGCGGTGTCGCAGTCGTCTCCGTCGAAATCCGGTTGGTCCCGTGCATGGCTATCGTTGAGTTGGTGGCAGACGGACTGGCCCTGGTTGTCTCCAGCGGTGTCGCAGTCGTCTCCGTCGAGATCCTGTTGTTTCTGTTTGCCTCCGGCGTTGAGTTGGTGGCAGACGGAATGGCCCTGGGTTTGTCCAGCGGTGTCGCAGTCCTCTCCGTCGAAGTCCTGTGGTTCCTATGCGTGGCTATTGTTGAGTTGGCGGCAGACGGACTGGCCCTGGTTTCCTCCAGCGGTGTCGAAGTCGTCTCCGTCGAGGTCCTGTCTGTGGGTAATCCTGATATCCTGGTGCTTCGTGGTCCGGCTTGGTCTGATCCTGGTCTCATTTCCGTGGTATTTGCACTGCGCGCGGGTCTGTCTTGGTAGAGGTTCGAAGGCGTGGTGACGTGGCCGATGCTGGGTCTCTCCTGGTCTGGTGGTGTCGAAAGCTTTGTCCTGTTTATTTCCGTGTGATTAGTCCTGGGATTGGTCTTCGAAAGCTTATTCGGGGAAGGGTCGTCGTGAAGGGTCACTGTGCAAGGTGTGGCGTGTGGCGAGGGATTTATTTGCCGGGTCAACTGGATGTAGGCACGTCCGCACTGGAGAACTGCTTTGATGCCGCATAGGAAGTCGAGTCCGAGGATGACGTCGTCAACCACTATGGGCAGTATCAGCAAGGTTACCTGGGTTTCCTGTTGGTCCAGTCGTACTTTGACGGTCAAGGCTTGCGTCACTTCCTTTGTCGTTCCATCCGCCAGGAAGACCCGCGTCATCACGTTGCGCACTGTTCCTCCCGTGCTTAGTTCCCTTCCTGTTTGCTGGCTGACAAACGAGCGAGTTGCTCCGGTGTCAAGGGTCGCGGTCAGGGGTACTCCGGCGATAGTTACGAGTGCAGCGATCCTTCCACCCTCCAAGCTGAGGGGATGCATTACTCCTGGGGATCCTGGGTGTGTGTCTCCGTTCGGTTGCCTGCCGGACGGAGACTCAATCCGTTTCCCGCGTGGTCGGCAGCAGTCGATGGTCTGGATACTCCGACGTCCGCACTCCCAGCAGAATAGCACCCGTCGATTCCTGCACGTGCTACTGAAATGGCCTTCCTCGCCGAAGTTACGGCTGGCCCGCCGTACGTTCACCGGTCTATCTCCATCCTGAGTCATCACGCGGTTCGCTGCCGTCGGTGGGGTCGATGATCCACTTCCTTGGTACGATGATGGCCCTCCGGGCTTGATACCCAGGCGGTTGATAGCCGGGTGACTTTTTGTCCGCGGTCTCGCGCCGTCTCGTATGCCACTAAGAGCTGCGTGAGCCCCTCAAGGTCTCGAACTCGTGTCTCCGGGTGAAAAGGTTGTACTCGGGCCTCAAATTCTCATATATCCTGTCCAATTCCCGCTCCTGCGTGTATTGCGCGCGCTGCATCATGAGTCGCAAGTCGATCAAGTAGTCCTGGAAGGCCTCATTGGGTCGTTGGGACCGGCTCCGGATCGTGTCTTCCAGTCGCTGAAAATACCTTTTGGGGCAAAAAGAAGTCCAAGAACTCCTTTTGGAACTCGGTCCAGGGCTTCCCTTGCATCTGGAAGGTCCTAAACCATCCCTCCGCCTTGTGGGTGAGTAAGCCGGAAATAGCTCGGGGCAACTGGTCTGGGCTCCCTCCATAGGATTCCACACGCTCTTCTAGCCGTTCTATGAATGTCAACGCGTCCGAGTGTCCGTTAACTTCAATCCCCAACTGCGCAATTTGTCGGCGAGGCTGGCGTACGAGATTTCATCCCTTCCTTGACGTGTGGTTCGGCATCCTTCGGCTGAGGGTCGCTCGAAGTCGAAGTCGCCGGGTGGTCGTTCGGGCGAGGCTTCCTGGTGGCTAGGCCCCTAGGTCCGGGTCCACGGGTTACCTTAAGCAGCTCTGGGATGGTTATCTGCAGCGGTTGCGACAGATGGGCTTCCTCTTTCTGTTCCCGGCCGCTCGGTCCAGGGGACGAAGAAGGAGTTTTCCGCGTCCTGGGACTGGGTGCGCTGCTGTACATCGCTCCAAATTCTGCGATCCGTTGCTTGATCGCCTCCTAGTGGTCACCCTTTGAGATGAAACTCGCGATTCGCCTCCGCAACTCCTCCACGGTGCCGTCTTCCGCCAGGTCGAGTTCCGCGGCAATGGCATGCAGCTCATCCTTGGGCCGGTATGAGACCCACTGTACGCCCATCGCCCGCGTTTGGTCGCGTCGGGTGTCCAACTGGGTTCCACTTCACTTTCACTTGTGGCCTTTGCCCTGCACTACACTCACTAAGCACTTGGTGGTCACTCACCTCGTGGTTGCGGCTAGTGGGCACAGGTGTGTCTTGGCTACTGCTTCTTGGTCCTTGGAGACTTCCCTGATCGTAGGTGTCGAAAATCGTTGTCCTTCCCGTCGTCGTCCCTTTGAACTGATCCCCGGATTCGTTGGTCCCGGTAGTCCTGTTCCTTGGTCCGGGCAGCTGTGGTTCCTGGTCGTCTGGGTCCTTGCAGTGGTTGTTCCTGGTTGTCTTGATCCCTGCCGTTGGTTGCCGTGGTTGTTCCTAGTTGTCTTGATCCCTGTCGTTGGTTGTCGTCCTGATCCTTGCCGTGGTTGTTCCTAGTTGTCCTTGTGATCTGGTGTCCTTGTCGTGGTTGATCCTTGTTGTTGATCCTTGTCGTTGGTCCTAGTCGTGGTTGATCCTTGTCGTTGGTCCTTGTCGTGGTTGATCCTTGTCGTTGGTCCTTCTCGTGGTTGATCCTTGTCTGTTGGTCCTGGTCCTGGTTGATCCTTGTCGTGGTTGGTTGCTGGTCTACGGTGAACTGTCCTGGTTGCTGGTCTCTTGACTTCTGTCTCGGCTGTTGGTCTACGATGAACTGTCCCTCTTGCTGGTCGCGGTCCCGATTATATAGCCCGGGCGGCCATGCTCACTCCCGCTGGCGCTGGCGGCGTCGCTGCTCCCGGCTCGGATCCGCTGCGCTTCTGTCGGCGCTGCCGCTGATCCCGCGCCTCTGTCGGCACGGCCGCTGCTGCTCCTCTGCCGCTAGCTCCGGTCCGGCTGGCGTCGATGCTGCTGCTGCGCCTCTGTCGGCACTGCCGCTGCTGCGCCTCTGCTGCTAGCTGCGGTCCGACTGGCGTCGATCCTGCCGCTGCGCCTCTGTCGGCACGGCCGCTGCTGCTCCTCTGCCGCTAGCTGCGGTCCGGCTGGCGTCGATGCTGCTGCTGCGCCTCTGTCGGCACTGCCGCTGCTGCGCCTCTGCTGCTAGCTGCGGTCCGACTGGCGTCGATCCTGCCGCTGCGCGTCTGTCGGCACTGTTGTTGTTGAATTTGGCCTGTCGACCAGAAACACGTGGCTCACTCCACTGCCTTATATGTTTCCTCTCACACGCCCTTCGGCTTCACAAAACTGAACGGAAATCTCGGAGTCCCTGCTCGGGCGCCATCTGTAAGGAAGCGATTTCGCTGGGGTACATCTCTCAGTCCGGCCAGGGTCGAAACTATAGAAAATATGTAATTTGCCGGGACCTGAGTCATTGAATGGCGCCTTTCGGGGCGGAGGCTCGTCTAGGGGGAGGGTCAGGTAGCGGCAGGGATCTACCGGCGGATGTCGAAATGGCCGGAACGGTCCCTCTGGAGAGAGTACGAGCCACGGGGAAGCGAGGAAGGAGGCAGGGTCTGCAAAGGGGTGGCGGCTATCGCCGGCCGACACCTTTGGGCAACGATTACGGGAGTGGGATGGGCGCGGTTTCCTGAAAGGCGACTAGGCGGTCACCGGACGACACCTTCAGGCAACTACTTTGGGGGTGAGGAGTGGGAAAGGTTTTCTGAAGGCGACTAGGCGATCACCGGACGCCACCTTCAGGCAACTACGACGGGGTGGGAAGTGGGAAAGGTTTTCTGAAGGCGACTAGGGGATCACCGGACGCCACCTTCAGGCAACTACGACAGGGTGGGAAGTGGGAAAGGTTTTCTGAAGGCGACTAGGCGATCACCGGACGCCCCTTCAGACACCCCCCAGGTGTGGGGGGTAAGTAATCGAGATCACAAATACAAAACGCGGAGTTATTTTCTTTGATCCAACCTTTATTCTGCACTATGTACTTTTTCCTTACCTGACCGCACCGCTAAGCGCCCTCCTTCTCACGACGGTGAGACTTGCTTACCCTAATAATCTCCTTTGTTGCGGCGTGGCTGGTCCCGTTATCCTTGGTGGCGTGGGCGTCTCTCGTCTTTTCGGCACACTTATTTTTTGCACACCCGGCTTAATGTCTCGCTCCCGAACGACTGCCCCAATTATTTCTGGCGTGCGATCGTTAGACCTGTTGTCAGCTTCCAATGCTCTCTTCGCCTCCGTTTTAAGCGCCGACTGCTCTCTGCGTCGTTGATTTTGTCGGCTGTTGCTATGGTTCCAGCTCTCTCTCTGCCTTGGGTCTTCGCCGCTAGCTCTCTCTTCCGCCGTCGGTGATACTCATGGCGCTCGTTGCCATGGTTTCCAGCGCTCTCTCTGCTTTGGGTTTTCGTCGTTAGCTGCTCTCTTTCGTCGGTGGTGATGTTCGTTGCTAGGGTTTCCAGCGCTCTCTTTCTGCTTTGGGTTTCCGTTGCTAGCTGCTCTCTTTCGTCTGTGGTGATATTCGTTGCTATGGTTTCCAGCGCCTCTCTCTGCTTTGGGTTTCCGTTGCTTGCTGCTCTCTTTCGTCTGTGGTGATATTCGTTGCTATGGTTTCCAGCGCTCTCTCTCTGCTTTGGGTTTCCGTTGCTAGCTGCTCTCTTTCGTCTGTGGTGATATTCGTTGCTATGGTTTCCAGCGCCTCTCTCTGCTTTGTTGCCAGTGTTGGAAGCCAGTGTTGGAAAACAAATCCCTTCGTGGGAGCGGGGTAGGGGAAACTTAGGGGAAAATCCCTTCGTGGGAAACTAAAGAGGTGGTTCCCTTCGTGGGCCGTTCGGGGGACAAAAATGTGGGGGAGCTTCCGCTCCTTCACAAAACAAACTCAACGAAGTGTCATCATTTATTCGCCGAGCGCGAACACAACTCAGGTGACCCAGAAACATATTACCGCACACACCAAAAACTCAGGTGTCAGCGTTCTCCCTTTCATTGCCAAGGGCGATTACCAAACTACCTATACGGTAACCAGACTCTACGCTCGCTCCACTTTCGGTCTCACGGCCAAGCCCTGCCCTAAAGTTCCAGCGAACTACAAATTCCTTTGTAGGGAAAAATCCTGACAGACTGAGCCTACCTCAGCCTGAGATAGGTATCCTAACCATTGATGACTGGCATGTGTCCGGTGAGTGCTCCTTCTCGGACCACTACAGGATAGTGTTCAGCATCAAATGGAACAGAGAAAGACCCAAGGCCTACCGCAATCCCAAGCGGACAGATTGGAGCCGCTTCTCCGCAACCGTAAGGAAGGCACTAACCTCCCCACCGGAAGGGAACATCCTTCAAACGGAAGCACTAGAGGAAACGGCTCAGAGTGTCACTAAAGCCCTACAGGGGCCTTCCTTGAATCTTGCTCGATCAGCCGACCTCCAAAGTCCAACCGCAACCCGTGGTGGACGCGGGAGCTGAGCGAAGTCAGGAGGGAGTCAAGGAGGCTCTTCAACAGGGCAAAAGTGGCAACACACAGGAAAGCTGGGACGAATATCGCCGCAGCTTCAACACCTTCAGGAACACCTGTAGGAAGGCGAAAAGGGAGTCTTGGGCTGCCTTCTGCGATGCCATAGATGGTACCACCGAGGCTTCAAGGCGTCGGCGGGTGCTATCAAAGGCGCCAACCACACCTGGACTGCTCCGCAACCAGGACGGTGTCTTTGCAGAAAAACAGTCAGGAATCCCTAGAGCTCCTCATGAGCACCCAATTCCCGGGTTGCTCAGATGTTACCGGTGACGAACCCAACGACATCAACGACACTGAGCCATAGCAGGGAGAGGACACTGAGGATCTCATACGTGACATTATGGCACCAGACAAAATTATCTGGGCCATTAAATCCTTCTGTCCCTACAAGGCAGCTTGCCTGACCCTGCTACCATGGCTAAAGAAAATCTTCGAAGGATGTCTCCGAATTGGGTACGTTTCCCAAGCATGGAGAGAGGTGAGAGTGGTCTTCATCCCCAAAGCCGGAAAGATAAACCATATCTCCAAAGGACTACAGACCCATCAGACTATCCTCATTTTTGCTGAAAACGATGGAAAGGCGGATCGATCTACACATACGGACCAAACTCGACAGACGAGTGTACAGCGGAGCTCAGCACGCCTACCTCAAAGGTAGATCAGTTGAGACCGCACTACACGAAGTTGTTGGGAGTATCGAAAAGACTCTCAGCCATAAGGAATATGCTTTGGCGGCTTTCCTAGACATAGAGGGAGCCTTCAACAACGTCAGGATCGAGTCAATAACGGCCGCACTGACCAAGATTGGCACACACCCGACGGTAACCATATGGCTGGACAGCGTTCTCAGGAGCAGAACGATTAGCGCTAATCTGGGCACCTCCTCTTCAAGGAAGACGGTTACACGAGGTACTACGCAGGGGGGAGTTATATCCCCTTTGCTGTGGAACTTAGTCCTCAACGTCCTTCTTCTTCAGTTGGGGAGGAGCGGAGCGGAGGAGCGGGAGCTGAGCGAAGTCAGGAGGGAGTCGAGGAGGCTCTTTAACAGGGATAAAGTAACAAACACACAGGAAAGCTGGGACGAATATCACCGCAGCTTTAACACCTACAAGAACACCTGTAGAAAGGCGAAAAAGGGAGTCATTGGTATAATATATAATATAATATCCCCTCTCCAGGGGAACCTAGTCCTCAACGACCTTCTTCTTCAGTTGGGGAGGAGCGGATACAAGGTTGTGGCCTATGCGGATGATCTAGTGATACTGGTAACGGGTAAGTTCCTACCTACAATCAGTGATCTTCTGGAACCCGCACTGGGAACGACCGCGAGCTGAGCACACCAAAACGGTCTGCGGGTTAATCCCCAAAAGACAGAACTGGTGTTTTTCTCACGAAAATACAAGACACCAAACTTCAAACGACCAGCAATTGGTGGAACGACGCTTGAGCTATCGAACGAAGCCAAGTATCTTGGTGTCATCCTAGACTCCAAACTCTCTTAGAAGAGAAATACGGAGGAAAGGAAGAAAAAGGCAATGGCTGCTTTCTACATCTGTAGGAAGACCTTTGAGCGAACATGGGCTTACAACCGCACATCATCCATTGGATGTATACAGCGGTAATAAGGCCCATTCGGAAGCTTGGTGTGGTGGGAAACGGCCAACACCAAATCCCACCTAGAGAACTTCCGGAAAGTTCAGCGGACGGCATGCCTTGGAGTCACTGGATCCCTCAGATCCACCACACAGGCTGCTCTAGACACCATGCTAAACCTGGAGCCCATAGACCTCCACTTTAAAGGCAAGGCTGAGACAAGTGCCGTGAGGCTTTCAGCCGAGCGGTTCTTCAAGCCATCGCCTTGTTGTCACGCCACAATACTTCGTAAGGAGGAAAGTGGAACAGGCGAACGGAGCGACTACTGTGTCTCGGAGTTTTCATGGAAGAGAAATTTTAAAGGACACATACCGGAAAGAGATGAATGGACGCGTAACGCTGCTCTTGGGCAGAACGTGCTCTCTTCACTGACGGGTCAAAGACAGTCGAAGGGACACGAGCTGGTATCTTCTCTGAAGAACTAGCAACCAACATATCCCTAAGACTACCAGACTGGTGCAGTGTTTTTCAGGCGGAGATATGCGCAGTATGGCAAGCGGCAAAGTTGGTATAAACCTTGGAGATACCTCCGAGGAACATAGCAATCTGTGTTGACAGCCAAGCTGCTATCAAAGCCCTGGTTTCCTGTAAAATCACGAGCAGACTCGTACGTGACACAGTGGACGCGCTAAACCAGATCAGAGCGCACTCAATCACACTCACGTGGGTCCCGGGTCACACCGCCATCGCGGGCAACGAGAGTGCGGACGAGTGTGCCAGAAATGGATCGGCTAAGCCACTGGCGGACGCAGTCAGCGATATAGGGAGGCCGCTGCGAGACATCATCTCGCAGATGATGGGTCGAGCTAGAACGAGATCAGACAGACGGTAGAACGCAACACCCAACTGTGAGATCTCTCGCTCGCTCTGGCCCCACTATGACCCTAAACGCACTAAGACTCTCCTAGGTTTCAGGAAGAGTCAGGTGCGAACACTGACGGGAGCTATAACGGGGCACTGTTTCATCGGCCACATGGCCACTAGGTACAGATTGCCCCACCATGACTTCTGCCACAGCTGCAGGGACGAGGAGGAAATAGAGAGCATCCAGCATCTTCTCTGTGGCTGTCCTGCACTTCATGGAAAGGCGTCACCGAATACTCGGCAGCGCCTTTCACGAGGACTTGGATAGCCTGGCAAACATGCCTTTAGAGAGGCTGATGCTTTTTGTTGAGGCCTCGGGATGGTTTACGAAACCTCCCATAACCTCCCTCACGTAATCCCATGACGAGTGTGGGCATCACAATGGGCAATTCTTTGCCCGAGTGACCTCGACTTCGGTGGAGCAGCCCTATAAACCTAACCTAACCTAACTGAAACCTGGTTAAAGCCGGACATCCTTAGTTCCGAAGTTTTGGCAGATCTGTACATAATATTTAGAAATGACCGTTCGTCTCGACATGGAGGAGGGGTCCTAATCGCAGTGGACTCTAACTTCACGTCGGAACATTTTATATTCCATGTTCAACAAGACCCGCCAGTGTTCCTGCGCATAAAACTGATTCTTCCAGCCTTTTTCTATTTTCATTACCTGCTCGTACATTCCACCGTCTTCGGATATCTCTATATACGAGCAGCACCTGTCCGCTTTAAAATCTGTTTCTTCCTCGCTATCAGATAAAGACCACATGATAGGTCTGGGGGATTTCAATTTTCCAGGCACTGTTCGGTCTTCGGTAAACGAATCTAATAACCTTGTGCCCATATCATGACATGACTTTATGGACGGCTTGCTAGACCGGTCCCTGTCTCAAGTCAACCATGTGAAAAATTCCTTGGGTTGATTGCTCGATCTGAGCCCTTCCGCTCATTATACCTGAATGAATACTTCTACCCTCTTTTGAAGTATCGGTCGATATTGGTCCTTCTGTATTGGATCGATCAGGTAAGCTTTCTGAACGTGTGCGCTGCTTTCGTAAGGCCGAGTTTACGAAGCTTAATAGCCTGATTAGGGATTTCGATTGGTCCGCTCTGTACATGTGCACTGACGTTACAAAGGCACAAACATTTTCTATAATGTACTTGACACACTCTTTGATTCTTGAGTCCCATATTCTTGTCCGATTAGATCTGGGAAGTCCCCTTGGTTTACCAAAGAGCTATCCAGTCTAAAAAACATCAAATCAAGACTTAATAAAAAATTTCCAGAAGTTGGCTCTCCTTCTTCTCTCTCTCGCTATGTAATAGCACGGTCAAATTGTACCATGCTAAACGCTCAATGCTATAAAAATTACCTAGCTCTATGCAGGATACGCTTTTCTCAAGACCCTAAACAGTTTTACAGCTTCGTAAACAGCAAGTGTAAAACGTCCGCACATCCATCCTCGCTATCATTTCTTAATTCGTCGGCAAACAACAATCAGGCCTCTGCCGATCTTTTTGCCCAATTTTCCAAACAACTTATTCCCATGAAAGCTACGCTGTTCAAACGTATCCACACAGTTTACCTAGACCGAACGGCATTTTCAGCCCCTTGTTAAATGATAGCTCACTGCTTCATGATCCTCGACTAGTTAAGCCGGTGTTCTCACCAGGTCCTGACGGAGTCCCCGGCTGTGTACACAGGTACTGCGCCGACGCTCTGTGTGGACCCCTGCTTTATTTACCCTATACATTAACTCTTCATGTTTCCCTCCGATCTGGAAGGAATCGTTTATTAATCCTTTCCATAAGAAATGTAATAAGTCTGACGGAATGAATTACAGAGGCATATCGAAGTTATAAGGCGGGATTTATGAGGCGACGATCGTGTCATTTACACGATTTCAGTAAAGCATTCGACTCCGTTAACCATTCCCTTTTAGCACAAAAACTTGACATTTTAGGGTTTCCGCCCAATCTTTTGAAATGGATTTCCAGCTACCTTTGCTCCAGGTCTCAAAGAGTCCTCTTCAAAAACTCCTTGTCTTCACCTGTTCAGGTTACTTCTGGAGTACCATAGGGCAGCCATCTAGGCCCCTACTTTTCACACTCTTTATTAATGACCTGCCTTCAGTATTAACAAACTCTCGAGTACTCATGTGTGCGGATGACGTTAAGCTCTGTGTCCAGTACAAGGGCATTTCATTTCACTCTCGCTTGCAATCCGATCTCAATAACTTTCAGTCATGGTGTTGTGCAAATATGTTACACCTGAATGCCTCGAAATGTAAAGTAATGACATTTCATCGCTCCAGCCCCTTGTTGCCTCCTTAAACCCTCTGCGGTGGTTCTCTTGCGAGAATTATATTGGTTGATGAACTTGGTGTCAAACTAGACCCCAAGTTAAAGTTTTCTGAACAGATTTCTACCATTATAAATAAAGCCATGGGAATTCTTGGGTTTATAAAGAGGTGGTCAAAGGAATTTGACGACCCATATATAACGAAGACTCTCTATATTTCGCTTGTTCGTCTGATTTTAGAATACGGCTCTTGTTTATGGTGCCCTCAGTTCAAAAGTACAACAAAACCGTATAAAATCAGTCCAGAAAAAAACTTTTTAACTCTCTGCGTGGCCTAAACTGAATGAAGGTGTGAGACTGCCTTCTTACTCTAGTAGGTAATCTTAATAATCCTTCCATCCTTACTTAATCGTAGAAAAATGCTTGGTTTGATTTTCATGCACAACTTGATCAGGGGTGAAAGCCCTGATTTGTTGAGCCGCATAAACTTCACGATTCCTATTAGATCCTCTAGAAATTTTATTCCTTTGTACCTTCCACTGTGTAGATCGAAATATTCCTTGCATGAACCGTTTTCGGATCATAAGCTCGGATTATAATTCGTTCTACCATATAATATCCACCACTTAATCACTTCCTCTACTTTCACTAATACTAACATACCTTGCCCGTAATTAGTAATATTCTTTTTGTAACTTTGAATGTTTAGCGTTGTGTTTAGCCCTTATTTTTCCTCGAATATTAGTCTAACTACTATCTTTCCTGCATGTTTGCGATCGGTTTCGGTACACGTGTCGCGCGTCATGCGGCAGCGCCCTCGGTCGGTTGGGCGGGAGGAGGGCTGCGTATCTGCCAGGGATCCGCGCGTAACAGGCTGCGGCTTGGTGTCGCATGGGCCACTTTGTAACGAATTACGTTCAAAACCTACTATTCTCAGGCGCGGTGTTGTGCATGGGAGAGGAGCGCACGCGGAATATTCCGGCTCAGGCTCGTCGGCTAGGGGTGTGGTGGTCTTGCTTACCCTCCCCATGAAGTGCCTTTCTTCATTATAACCCTTAAATGATTTGCGTGCTAGCGACAAGCTAATCCGGGATCGAGAATCCCACTCCTCGAGACCACGCCAAATCTCCCTAAAGATCCCTCGTTCTGGCTCTGTGGATTTTCGCCGCCGACCTCCGATGTCCCGAGGCCCTATCTGCCCACCCTACCATTGGCCCTTCTGCCCCTGGCATCCATCCGAAGGGCCCTTTTCGTGGGTATTTCTAACGATGCATGGGGTCAATCGATGTCAAATCTCTTCTACCTCAGTACATTATAAAAATTTATTTAAATACTAACAATAAACGTCCACTTGACCAACATCCACGACTCATAGTCGTAAGGAAAACAACAATAATATTATATGAGACAAAAAAATGATGGTATAAATAATTAAATTAAAATAAAATAATATAAATGAATTACGTGACGATGCCTAAGCATAAATTTTATAAATATAACATTTGATTTATAAACCCACAAACAAAACCCTATATGAGCAATTTACGCTCCACTCGAGCTTCGTCGCTGAGAGCAGACGAGAGAGTCGCACTTCCTTCGTCTCTTTCTTTTCACGACTCAATTGTCGGCAGTCTGCGTTCTCTCTGCCTTTACTCCCTTCCTTTACGTTACTTTTTTTCATTACTTTTTTTCAAAGACAAACATTTATTCCACTCATACCTTTTCTGCAGCTGGGCTCCATCGACGAAAGCGCTTTCTCGAAGAATGCCTGAAATGCTGTGGGTGGAAAATAATTTAGGGGCATTAGGGGACGGGAAAGAACCTAGATCTGATCGGCAAGTCGTGTCGGCGGGGCAAACGGATGCTTCACTTAATCTACTTCACTCTCACTCTCACTCGACTTGCTCACGCTTTCTCACTCGACACTCAAACATTCTTTTTCCTACACTTTCTTAAATATTAATCACCCCCTCCTTCTTCCCTCTAGCGGGGGTTTACGTCGCGCCGACAATAACGTTAAACGGATTCACAATTTGGTCCGCAATCCAGGGGCGTTTTTTTTTCCTTCCTTCACGGAGATATGACGGAACCTTAAGTCAAGGCACGATCAGGGCACAAAGGGGCACAGATTACGCACAAAATGAGGCACAACCGGGATAAAATAAAAAGGCACAAATGAGGCACCAACGGGATAGATTTAAGAGAGCATCAAATCCCTTGGGCGCATTTCTCGGGCACCCGCAGCTCTGCCTATATAGGAGACACTGCCGGGCGCCGGTCGCTTGCGAACTAATCCCGTCCGCTCTCCAACCACTTCGGGTGGCGCTTGCGCTGGCCGCTCCGTCGCTTGATTCCTCTTTGGGGTCTTCTCAGATTTGGCGTCCGCCACTGCCGTTTCTTCGGGCCTCTCCGAAAGAACTTAAGTTTCGTGCGCCTTACTGCCAACAACAATGTTTTAAAGCTACATTAATTATTCTTTTGCGCCGTTTCGGCTGCTACTCACTGGCTCTCTCTGCCTTTCCACTTGCTTCAACTCGATGCAGTGCGCTTGGGCTTGCCTTCTTGGCTCCGGTTTTTTTCAACGTTTGTAAGTGCACCACAAAAAAGACGCCGCCTGTCCTTCCGTGGTCATCACAAACTTCTTCTTAGGCTTTAATAAGTCTGTTAACGGCGTTGCAACGGAGGCAAAATTATCAATAAATTTTCTGTACCATCCTACCATCCCTAGGAAACCTCGCAGGGACTTCAAACTCGTAGGCAGCGGAAAATCTTTCATGGCCGATATCTTTTCTGGGTCCATACGAATGACGCCATTCCCTACAATATGGCCCAAATACTTCACCGAGAGCATGCAGAACTTGCTCTTCTCGACATTGAGCGTCAATCCCGCCGATTTCACCTGTCTTGCCACCACGCTCAGAACCTTTCATATGGGTTTCAAAACTGTCCGACACTACCAACAAATCATCAAGATAAACGAACACTTCATTCCGGAGATCTGGCGAAATAACTTTGTCCATCAAACGGGTCAGCTTTTGTGACGCATTGGACAAGCCAAAAGGCATTACCTTGTATTGAAAAGTGGCTTGCCCGGTATTGTAAACGCCGTCTTGTCGCGCAAGCTGGGCTCAAGCGGAACTTGCCAA
This sequence comes from Drosophila bifasciata, assembly GCA_009664405.1. Lineage (NCBI taxonomy): Eukaryota > Metazoa > Arthropoda > Insecta > Diptera > Drosophilidae > Drosophila > Drosophila bifasciata. The sequence goes on from CM019043.1 coordinate 20,204,962, forward strand.
TATGCATCTTTAAGGTCTAAGCTGGAAATATACATGGCCTTTGGAAGCCGGCTCAATATTCCATCAATTTGGGGCAACGGATAGGCATCCTTTTTGGTCACCGCATTGACCTTTCTGCTGTCTAGGCAGAGTCGAATCTTACCCGGCTTCTGCACCAGAACAACGGGCGAAGACCAGGCACTATCTGATTCCTCGATGACCCCCATTTTGAGCATCCTATCGACCTCAGCGTACAACAATTTCTCAACCGATGGAGATACTGGAAAATGCCGTTGTTTTACCGGCTTGGCATCTCCAACATCTATCGTATGTGAGAGAAAACTTGTCTTCCCAAGGCCCGATACAGCAAAGGACGGAAATTGAGCTATGACCTTCCTCAAACTGCTCCTCTGATCCTCCGAAAGCTCATGAGAATCCAATGTGAGTTCTGAGACTTGCATTAATGGAGGAAGAAGGTCAAAAGTCGACCAGAAATCCATCCCCAGGTAGAGATCTTGGCTCAGTGAGGGTATTATATGTAACTCCAACTCCTTTGTCACATCCTTGTACCTCACCGGGATTTTAAGACGTCCCAGGACTTCTTGTTTGGTGCCATCTGCCGTACAAGCTGCTGAAGAACTTATTTTAAAAGGAATCCTGCTTCTAACTACCCCTTCAGCCAATTTTTCCCCTATCACGCTCATCGCTGCTCCTGTATCCATTAATCCTAAAAAAATTATTCTATCTAATAATCTAACTTCGGCATAAGGCCGTCTATCATTCTTCTTATATCTAATCGCATTGATGGCCTTTAACGAGCGCCAGTATGCCCGCATTCTATTTGCGTTTCTGGAGGTCGATTTTACCCTCGCTAATGTGTGACTAGCTGCCTGATTCTTATTCCAATCGATGAGCTGAGGCCAGACAATCGACTGATCCTCAACTGTATTCGCTACTACTCCAACATCGAATGGAACAGTATCCTCTAGGCTCGGGGTTCTTGGTTCGCTGGCTTGTTTTTTGGAACACACAACTGTGCGCGCAATTGCGTGTTCGCCTTTCCGTTTTTTTGACAACGAACACAAGAAGGCTTATAAGTGTTTGCTTGTCCGCACCCATAACAGAAAATTCGGCGCTTAGCCTCACAGTCTTGGTACCGATGACCTTCTTTTGCGGCAATTCCAACACACTAGCGCCATTGCACCAACCTCTTCCACACCATCTAGATCTAAGAACTCCGTCGCATCATCTGACTGAGCCTCCTCGATGAGTTCAGCTACCTGCTTGCGGAACGGTACCACCTTCTGATAGCCCTGACTCTTCCTCACATCGTCTAAAAAGCTCTCCCTTCGACGACATATTTCCCTCAAACGATCCACCGAAGGTATTGAGAGATTCAGCAACTCATGCCTTATTTCTGGACGCAGGTTTTCCGCACTGTCTCCACAGTTTCCCTTTCCGACAGCGGAGTCTCCAGGTTATCCATCAGTAGCACAATGGAATCGTAGAAAGAGTCGAAGCTTTCTCGATCCCGCTGTTTACGGTCACGAATGGCCTCCCTCAGATCGACATCTGTCCTCGTGTTCTGAATTGCTTTCGCAAAGCCTCACAAAGGAGATCCCAACGCAAAACCCGAGCTGTCTTGTGGTATCGCCAAAAATTCCCTCGCCTTTCCATCGAACAACAGGCTGGCATTGCTACAGAGGATTGCAAAATTACCTTCGAGTGTCTGGTGTGTGAGCGCCTCTACCCTATAAATAAAATTGTCGATGCTGAGTCCCTCTGGACTCCCACTGAATCGCACCTTCCACCCGTTCAAAATGTGGCCCACTTTATCGGGTCTCTGCAGCAGATCGGAGACCACACTCCTTGGAGTTTCCCGAGCCGAAGCTGGATAGTTGGACGAATATGGCCGGTCAAAAGTTGTCTAACGTTGAGTATCATTGTCGGACTCTCTTCCTCTCTGCGAAGCTGTTCCTGTGGCCGAAGATATTCAGCCATATTTGCCTGAAACAGCTGAGCCATTTGACTTGTTAGTTGGGTTAGCAGATCACTCTGCATGGCTTGAACAGCTTGGGTCACCGTGTGGGTCAGGAGTTCAGCTTGTAGTGCCCCCAATTCTGTAGGCTCTCTGGCTGCGCTAGTAACCTGACTACTCCGAGCTGGTGACTTCGTACGGGCCTGTTGCCTGGTGTTTTTCGCTATCGATTCCGATGAGGTAGCTGCCTTCTCAAAACACACAGTTTTGCATACAGGGACAAGAAGTTCTCGTCTGCGCATACGTAGAGATGCATACCTTATGGAACTCATGCCCACATTTAGTTTTAAACAAAGCCCCTTCTAATAAACTCTTCTCACACAGTTTACACTGCGGTGGGGATGGGGCGTTAGCCTCCCCTCATCATCGGAGCGCATCATCATATTAATAACAAAGGTAAATAAGTAATTCTAACCTACGAACGTAACTGCTACCTAATACCTATATAGCCTACTACCTAAACAAAATTTACCTATTGTCTAAATACCCAAATACCATGAAAATCAATAAAGAACCACTCAATTAAAACTCGACTACAAAAAAAAACTCATACAGAAGTAAAACAAAAGAAATAAAAACAAATCAAACGTCTGCGTTACGGACTGCAATCCAAACGCAAGACGAAATAAAGAGAAAAAAGGCTAACAAAAATAATTCGGAACAAGCAAAACTGCAACGCTCAGTACAAAAACAAAAATAAACAAGATTATAAAAACAATTTGACATCAACCATACCCCAAAAACACAGAAAAAACCCAAATTAGCTTAAAAACCAACAAACGAAACAACAACGAAACAAAAAAAAACAACAACAATTACATTATGCGTTACAGTGCGTCGGTAATTTGTCAAACACAACAACAAACACCTGTAGTTGTGAACAGCGCGCGACCGAAACGATCGCTTCGTCTGTGATCCAAGCCTTAGCGGCTACGCACCTTGTAATAGGAATTTTTTAGGCGTACCTCTTTTTTTTTTTCTTATCTTCCGTGGCCAATCGTTCGTTGCCAAACAAAACGGATTGGTTTCCTATTCGAAAAACGAGAACTGATTGAGCCTAAAACTTTTACTGGTTGAGACTCTTGGTTGGCCTTCATCCGTGGACAGACAACGTTTTACTTGTAAATAAAAAGTCTGTTAGACCTATGCGTCTGAAAGACCGAACCCATGGACTCAACAAATACACATATACTGGGTATGTACCTACATATATGTTGGGAATGATCTATGCGTGTATCTACAGTTTGTATACATCCTCCCTCAGCCGTGGCTGGGCGCCTTGTATTCTGATATCTGAGCAGCCCCATTTCCGAAGCGTCTGAGAAGTGGGTGTTAACAAAGTAGAAGATAAAATGTTGTCTCAAGAAAGTGGGTGTGTGAGCTACATCTGGACGATGTGGCCACACGTTGGGCGCCAATTTATAATTATAATGATTATCTATTGAATAATAAATTATAAATGTAACGAATTACGTTCAAACCTACTATTCTCAGGCGCGGTGTTGTGCATGGGAGAGGAGCGCACGCGGAATATTCCGGCTCAGGCTCGTCGGCTAGGGGGTGTGGTGGTCTTGCTTACCCTCCCATGAAGTGCCTTTCTTCATTATAACCCTTAAATGATTTGCGTGCTAGCGACAAGCTAATCCGGGATCGAGAATCCCACTCCTCGAGACCACGCCAAATCTCCCTAAAGATCCCTCGTTCTGGCTCTGTGGATTTTCGCCGCCGACCTCCGATGTCCCGAGGCCCTATCGCCCACCCTACCATTGGCCCTTCTGCCCCTGGCATCCATCCGAAGGGCCCCTTTTCGTGGGTATTTCTAACGATGCATGGGGTCAATCGATGTCAAATCTCTTCTACCTCAGTACATTATAAAATTTATTTAAATACTAACAATAAACGTCCACTTGACCAACATCCACGACTCATAGTCGTAAGGAAAACAACAATAATATTATATGAGACAAAAATGATGGTATAAATAATTAAATTAAAATAAAATAATATAAATGGATAACGTGACGATGCCTAAACATAAATTTTATAAATATAACATTTGATTTATAAACCCACAAACAGAACCCTATATGAGCAATTTACGCTCCACTCGAGCTTCGTCGCTGAGAGCAGACGAGAGAGTTGCACTTCCAACTCGAGCGAAACTGGCTTGGCTGAGCCGTACTACTCTCACCGATCGTCTCTTTCTTTTCACGACTCAATTGTCGGCAGTCTGCGTTCTCTCTGCCTTTACTCCCTTCCTTTACGTTACTTTTTCATTACTTTTTTTTTTCAAAGACAAACATTTATTCCACTCATACCTTTTCTGCAGCTGGGCTCCATCGACGAAAGCGCTTTCTCGAAGAATGCCTGAAATGCTGTGGGTGGAAAATAATTTAGGGGCATTAGGGGACGGGAAAGAACCTAGATCTGATCGGCAAGTCGTGTCGGCGGGGCAAACGGATGCTTCACTTAATCTACTTCACTCTCACTCTCACTCGACTTGCTCACGCTTTCTCTCCTCGACACTCAAACATTCTTTTTCCTACACTTTCTTAAATATTAATCACCCCCTCCTTCTTCCCTCTAGCGGGGGTTTACGTCGCGCCGACAATAACGTTAAACGGATTCACAATTTGGTCCGCAATCCAAGGGCGTTTTTTTTTTCCTTCCTTCACGGAGATATGACGGAACCTTAAGTCAAGGCACGATCAGGGCACAAAGGGGGCACAGATTACGCACAAATGAGGCACAACCGGGATAAAATAAAGGCACAAAATGAGGCACCAACGGGATAGATTTAAGAGAGCATCAAATCCCTTGGGCGCATTTCTCGGCACCCGCAGCTCTGCCTATATAGGAGACACTGCCGGGCGCCGGTCGCTTGCGAACTAATCCCGTCCGCTCTCCAACCACTTCGGGTGGCGCTTGCGCTGGCCGCTCCGTCGCTTGATTCCTCTTTGGGGGTCTTCTCAGATTTGGCGTCCGCCACTGCCGTTTCTTCGGGCCTCTCCGAAAGAACTTAAGTTTCGTGCGCCTTACTGCCAACAACAATGTTTTAAAGCTACATTAATTATTCTTTGCGCCGTTTCGGCTGCTACTCACTGGCTCTCTCTGCCTTTCCACTTGCTTCAACTCGATGCAGTGCGCTTGGGCTTGCCTTCTTGGCTCCGTTTTTTTCAACGTTTGTAAGTGCACCACAAAAAAATTGACCGCCTTGAACAAATGTTCCCATGGAACTACCGATAGGGACTCTTGCGTTGTGGCGGCAAACTCCTTGTGGAAATTTCCCCGCGAATCAATACTGACACTTGTGCCTGTAAACGCACTTTCACCTTTCTTTTTTACACCGCATTCGCATAGGCATCCTGACCACTGGATGGCGCCCTAAAAAGATTTAAACCTCGGCGCTACAAGTGTTACAACTTGATGGTGCCGTCATTGCATGTCAACGTCCTAAAGTTAAAAGAAAATATAGTTTCAGAAAATCAAAGTTAGCGAGCAAAGAGACCTAGAATATACAAGATGTAAAGCAGCAATAGTTCAACAGAAAGTTCAAAGAGTACAATAAAAGTTACGTTGATACAAAGCGACAGAGACCTAGATTATATTCTATTAATGATTATTGTCGCGTCAAGACGCGTGAGTTTATTCGGAGAAAATTTGAAGTCTAGTGTAAGATAGTTTAGGGCGAAGCGGGAGCGCAATAAAGCTCTCTCTCGCTCTTTGCGAATTCGCCCCGCTTCGCCGCCCTAGATAAGTTAGGCTTAAGAATTTATAACGAAAAGGAAAAGAAGTCGAGAAATATCATTGAAATCGAACGCACGTCTGTTACCCTCGTCTCGTTTTTAAATATATAGAAATTTGCAGCCACCAAACTCGGTTTTTCGTATTAAAATAAATTTAGAAAAAAGATTCTAAAATTTCATGGCGCCCCCGGGTGGACTTGCAAATTAATATAGCAAAAAAAAAAGGCAGAAAGTGACAGTGACACGAGTGGTGAAAAATATACGCCAAAAACTGAATATTTAAGTGTATATAATATACATCTGCCCGCGTCGCGTGTGTGTGTGCAAAATCAACCCCCAAAAAAAGTAACACACCTAAAACAACCGCGACGGACGGCTACCAAACATATGTACAACAAAATACCTAGCGATCTCAACCACCGAGGGATATCCATTCCGAAAGATCGCCAACTGCCATAGGAAAGTGGAATTCCCAGGATCGTTTTACATACATACTAGAGGTATTTGTGCAAAAAATTGATAGCTCGAGTAAAGACAGAATCATTAAAATCTCGCAGTTACTGTCTTGTGCGAAAATAAGTGCACCTCGCTTTCAATTCTTGGCACATCCGTATGACATAGTAGAGCTAGATTTGCATGTATTTAGTAGAGTTTGTACATATATTACATATATCACATATTCACATACATCAAACCATCTTGGACGCAGAACATATATACATATAATTTATAACTGCAATCACTGTCGCCCCTTTCCCCTTTCTCGTTCTCGTTGCGCAAATATATACATAGTTGGGTCATTGGCCAAGCGCACACATACCAACGTAGCAGCTGCAGCGGTGAATTTTCGTTCTGGCTTTTGCTCGTCACCGTTGCTGACCGTCGTTGTTGTTGGTGTGTTCTTGTGTTTGGCGCGTTTTGAGTCAAACCGTTCGCCAAGCGACGCGCTACCCTGTAATCGTCGGGTATATAGTTTTTGGTGCAAAGGATCCAACTGTCAATTTGTCAAAGCGTGACTCGAAATTCAATTGGGTGTCTATCGGTCGGTCAGCCAGGCCCAGCATACACAAGCGCCAACACAGCTTAGACACACACACATGTGCATATGTTCACAGCCTCAGCGGTGAATTTTTCGTTTTCGCTTTCGCTTGTCACCGGTGCTGTTTGTTGTTGTTCTTGTGTGCTTTGTGTTGGCACGCCTGCGCCAACAGATCACCAAGATGCCTCGATACCCTTTAATCGTCGGGTATATCGATTTTTCGCCTCATTTGGCTTCAACACCCTAGGTCCGTATTAAACCGATCGCTAAGTGGTGCGATACCCTCTAGTCGCCGGGTATATTGTTTTCGACCTAATTTTGGTACACCTTCCTGCTTCGACAATTTGCGCCGCAGCAAATAATATTATCGTGAGAAAAGCCCTGATTAGTGATTCACTTAGGTATCGAGAGTCAAGATGAATCCCAAATCAGATCATAAGCCTATTCTTGAAGAGCTGAAAAATAAGCTCAGCTCCCGTGTCAAAGGCATTCGCCGACTAGCGGACCGGCTGGAAGCTGGGGAGATTCCGCTGCAGTTGACAGAGCTCGAGTGCAGACTCGACGTATTGAAAGCAACTATAGCCAAGGCAAGCCAACTTCAAGAATCAATCGAAGAAATAGATAGTGACGATGACTTTGGAGCCGAGTTGGAAGAACTCTCGATTGTAACCAAGGCAAAGATACTGTCGCTTATCGACGCCTTGAAGACAGCCAGTGATACAATACCTTCAGTATCAGCTTCTGTAGCCCCAACTCGTGCTCGACTTCCGAAGTTAGCCCTGCCAAAGTTCAGCGGAAAATATTCGGAATTCAAAGGCTTCATTACTTTTATTTGAGACTCTTGTTCACAATGACGAAAGCATTCCAGTTATCGAAAAGTTTAACCATTTGCTTTCACCTCTCTGGTGAAGCGTTGGGAACGGTAAGGGCGTTCCAAGTAACCGAGAGCAATTATGAGAAAGAAATGGCTAGCTTAAAACGGGTCTATGATAACGAATGTCTGATCTTTATGAACCATATTGCTGCCCTATTTAGTCTTCCCAAAATGACCCAGCAATCTGCATCGTCCTTAAGGAACCTAATCGATACCACTTCATCGATATATGGTTCCTTGTTGTCGATAGGCGATGACCAAAAGATCTCGAATGCAATGCTTATTCATCTCGTCTTGAACAGAGTCGATCCTGTGACCAAACAAAAATGGGAAGAACACTTCGATTATGAGAAGCTGCCGCTTTGGGCTGACTGCGAAAAATTGCTTAATCGCAGATATCAGCATCTTTCGGCCGAAGAATCGGCAAAACCAAAGCAGGAGCAGAAAGCTGTGCCAAAGCAAGCCTCACAATCGGAGCTCATTCGCGTGCTCTACTGCGAATGCTAAAACCAACAATGTAGTTACTGCAATGCAAAAGACCATTTGTTGACTACTTGCAGTCCATTTGCGCGGCTTGCAGTGATGCAAAGATTCGAGTTTGTCAAATCGGCATCGCTCTGCATCAACTGTCTGCAACAAGGACACACTGTGGTACGATGCAAAGCTGGCAAGTGTCGAGTGTGTGGCCGCTCACATCATGCCTTATTGCATAGGTTGTGGATAAAAGTTTAGCGTTACCATCACCCCAGAGAATTCTTCTCCCCTCCTAGTCAGAGTAACCCTTCCACTTCGCATGCACTCCATGCGACAGCTTTGATAGAGTAATTCTGGCAACGTCGATCGTAAGCGTCCGAACTAAAAATGGAGAGTATGTTTTGGCCCGAGCACTGCTTGACTCTGGGTCACAAAACTAACTTCATAACTGAGGACCTGGCACAGCGCTTACAGATCCGTAGGGAGGAGTCGTGCATCAACTTGCTTGGAATTGGAGAATCTAATTCACAAGTCAAGAAAAAGATACACACGGTGGTGAAGTCGCGAATCAATGGTAGTGAGTTCTCGGTCGATTTCTGGATTCTGAAGTCAATGCCACCCTGATCACGCACTTAAGGTGAGTGACTGGAAAATCCCGAAGAACCTACCTCTTGCAGACCCATATTTCTACAAGCCACAACGAATAGATATGTTGATAGGTGCAGAGTCATTTTTCGAACTCTTATCGGTTGGTCAAATTAGACAGGACCTTGTCTAATCCAACTCTGCAGAAAACGCTTCTCGGTTGGATTGTGTCTGGAAGATACAGTCCAAAGGTGACTGTTACCCAGGAAGCGAGGAACTGTCTGAGTTGTCAAGAAGAGTCAGTGGTGTCTAACGACAGCACACTACAAAAGTTTTGGTCACTAGAAGAATTGCCATCTTCTAAAAGCCTTTAACTCCTGAACACAAATTATGTGAGGAGCATTATAGAAAGACTACTCAAGTCTTGCCTTCAGGTCGGTTTGAAGTACGGCTGCCGTTTAAATCCAATCCAAATTGCTTAGGCAATTCCTTCGAGATTGCTAAACGGCGGTTTTGTCGCTCGAAAGAAGATTGTCCCGCGACCCTGAGTCGAAGAAAATGTACTTGGAATTCATGGAAGAGTACCTCTCCTTAGGTCATATGTCGCCGACTGACAATACTTGTCCTTCTGCTCCACACTACGTAATTCCACATCAGTGTGTCCTTCGGCCCCAAAGTACGTCCACGAAGCTTCGCGTCGTGTTCGATGCGTCGTCGAAGACGTCATCTCAGGTGGCCTTGAATGACATTCTGAGGGTCGGACCGACAATTCAAGAGGAGTTATACTCAACGCTGCTTTGCTTCCGTCTGCACAGGTTCGCCCTGACTGCCGATGAAAAAAAGATGTATCGCCAAGTGATGGTGAATGAAGCGGACAGGCAGTTTCAGTTGATCGTGTGGAGAAGAGACCCATCTGAGTCCTTGAGAATATACCAGCTCAACACTGTAACATATGGGACTGGACCTGCCCCATTTTTGGCTATTCGGTGTTTGAAAAGGTTGACTGAGTCTGCAAAGCTCTCATTCCCAAAGGCTGCTAAAGTTATCGGGTCCGACTTTTTTATGTCGATGATATGTTGACTGGTGCTGGTTGCGTGGAGGAGTTAAAGACCATTAAGTTTGATGTGGCTAAGGTTCTTCAAACCGCAGGGTTTGAGCTGACCAAGTGGTTCTCGAACTCAGCTGAAGTCTCAGCATCCGAGAGCACAGTTAAACCAAAACGATCTCGGACTCGGAGTCAACCAAGGCGTTGGGAATATCGTGGCTACCGCATGAAGACGTCTTTAGGTTTCAAATTGACAGTTCAGTCATGGGTCTCCGAGCGACAAAACGGAACATATTATCGGTGACATCAAAGCTGTTTGACCCCCTTTGGTTTGTTAAGCCCCTTGGTAATCAAGGGAAAGATCCTACTGCAGGAGCTGTGGCTTAACAAACTAGATTGGGATGAGTCAATTCAATGAATCTGGAAACATCTTGGAACTTTCTAAAAGAATCCTTGAGTCAGCTGGAGAAGATTGCCATACCTCGCTTTGTGCATACTGATCCCATGTCACCGATACAAGTACATGCCTTTGCCGACGCCTCCATGAGAGCTTATGGAGCATGCGTCTATATCCGTAGTAAGACTGCAGAAGGTTTCAAGGTCTCGTTGTTGACCGCAAAGTCGAAAGTAGCGCCGCTCAAGACGAAAACGCTTCCAAGGCTTGAGTTATGTGCCGCTCACCTTCTCGCAGATCTCTGTCACCGACTCAAATCGCTACCGAGGTGCCGATTGAACGAATGGTGTGTTGATCGGATTCGGAAGTGACCCTTCATTGGATCCGATCCCACCCCCTTCGTCGTTATCAACATTCGTTGCGAACCGAGCAGCTGAGATTCAGGAGTGGTCAGATGATGCTACGTGGCGGCATGTTCCAACTAAACAGAACCCAGCAGACATAGTTTCGAGAGGTTGTGACATTGAGGAGATTTCGCAGTCGATCTGGTTTAGTGGACCAGCGTTTTTAAAGGAAGAAGAAGAGAGCTGGCCCAGAAATCCCCACTTCGAGCTTTCTGAAGAGGAGCTGAAGCTGGAAACCAGAAAGACAGCGGTCGGACTGACCGTGGCCGCTAAATCAAATGATTTAGTTGAAATTATCGAGGGATACTCGTCACACCTCAAGCTGCTAAGAGTGTTCGATGAGGCTTTTCACAAAATTGTCGAGCTGATCCAAAAACGAGTATCAGGAAGAGATCGAAAGGGTTCGTAAAGGCACCAGGTTAGGCCCCAGTCTTCAGCGATTGAATCCTTCATCAACGAAGAAATGGGGACTTGGTGCTCCTTTTCGTTGTTGCGAGTTGGGGGCGACTAGTTAACGCTCCTATGTCATACCATGCCAAGTTTCCTTTGCTGTTGACAAAACGCTCGCAGTTTGTGCAGACCTATGTTCGCCATCTGCATCAAACGAATTTTCATGCCGGCCCACGAGCACTTGTGAGCATCCTTAGGGCAGCGTGTTTGGATAGTAAACGCTCAGGAGGTCTGCAGGGCAATGGTCAGGTCGTGCATTCGCTGCTTTAAATGCAAGCCTCGCCTCCAGACCCAAATGATGGGAAATCTACCCGCAGACCGGCTCCAGACCGCAGACCGGCTCTCCGCCCATTCGCAGTATATGGCGTTGATTTTTGTGGCCCAGTCTATACGACACTAAAAATTCGTGGTAGGCCACCTTATAAGACCTACATAGCGTTATTTGTCTGTTTTGCGTCCAAGGCGGTTCATCTAGAAATTGTCTCCGACTAACGACTAACTCCTTCTTATTGGCTTTTCAAAGGTTCGTTGGTCGTCGAGGATGTCCGCTCCGCGTGAACTGCGACAACGCGACAAATTTCGTCGGAGCAAGTCGCCACTTCGACGAACTGAGGAGGACGCTGGAGACGGAAGCGGACTCAATTCGAGAGTTCGCAGCGAGAAGCGGCTGCGAGTTCGCCTTCCTGCCACCTTGAGCTCCGCACATGGGCGGACTGTGGGAAGCAGGAGTGAAGTCGGCCAAAACCTCCTGCTGAGGTCGGCCGGAAGCGCGCTCTTCACCGCCGAGGAGCTGGAGAGCGTGATGGTGGGCATCGAGGCGGTGCTGAACTCGCGCCCTCTGGGACCACTAAGCCCCGACCCAAGCGACGGAGACGCCCTGACTCCCGGGCACCTGCTGACAGGCGGGCCGCTCATCGCACCCCAGCACCCCGGACCACGGACCAGGAGGGTCTGAGTTGCTCAAGGCAATGGCGGCTTGTCTCGTCAGCCAGGCAAATGTTCTGGCAGCGATGGTCCCGGGAGTATGTGCTGGGCTTGCAAATAAGATGCAAGTGGCACCAGGAGCAACCCAACGTCGAAGAAGGCGACCTCGTCATCGTCGCAGAGGACAACCTTCCGCCCCAACAGTGGCTCCTCGGAAGGGTCGTCGCACACACGCCGGGCAGGACGGAAGGTCAGGGTGGTCGACCTCAGGACGAGCAGCGGAGCGGTCTACAGGAGGCCGATCCATAAATTGGCGCTTCTGCCGATGGGTTGAAGTCCCACAGGCCTTCAACGGGGCCGGTGTCGCGTCAAGACGCATGAGTTTATTCGGAGAAAATTTGAAGTCTAGTAATATAGTTTAGGGCGAAGCGGGAGCGCAATAAAGCTCTCTCGCTCTTGGCGAATTCGCCCCGCTTCGCCGCCCTAGATAAGTTAGGCTTAAGAATTTATAACGAAAAGGAAAAGAAGTCGAGAAATATCATTGAAATCGAACGCACGTCTGTTACCCTCGTCTCGTTTTTTTTAAATATATAGAAATTTGCAGCCACCAAACTCGGTTTTTCGTATTAAAATAAATTTAGAAAAAAAGATTCTGATAAGAAATTTTAACTCATAACCAGGAACGTCCAGTAAACTAGCTCCAAAGTTCAAGGAACGTACAGAATTTTAAAAAGTATTAGGTAACGATAGGTATGTTGCGCAAGATATAGAAGGATTCCAACAAACTCAAATCCCCTATTCAGGAATATGGGCTTTCCACAATATCAAACCATGGATCTGTGATCAAAATGTGAATAATGATTTAGATAATAAAAGATAATAAAATGTAAATAATGAATTGGATGATGAAAAAATGTAAATAATGAGTAAGATGATGAAGGAAATGTAAATAATGAACAAAATATAAATATTGAGTTCGATAAAGAAGAAAATGTATCTGCTGAATCTGAAAATTAAGATTTTAACTATGTATATGAAGATATAGCTGATTCAAGAAATCAGATTATAACAAGCGAAAATCAAAAAAAAAAAAAATGCGAGAAAAATGGCTGAGAGCAGCATAATAACAAGAAACATGGCAAAAGAGAATCAGGAGATTCTCAAAGTCTGGATAGACCGAATTGTAGCAGTACTATCCCCTAATACCACTGAACATACATATAATACTAGTCATTAAGCCCACTCCAATTGTCCCGATCGGATTAGCTGTTAAGTCCTCTGTAATTGTGCTCACAGCACACACATATGGATGTCTCATTGTAGAGAGAGCGCAAAGAATAAGAATGAAGGAGAGAATAAAATTGAGAGCGATATCAGTCTTGGATCATGCGGAAACAAACAAGCACGCGTTGCGAGTGACTGCCCGGACTACACCGCCCCGCAATTTTTGTTACCCCACGCGATATCGTTACCCCCGCTTAGTATATTATAGCTATATAACTTACAAAATGACCGTGATTAAAATTATATAAAAGCAAAATTAAAACGAGAAAGAACGTACGGAGTCGCTGTAGGCGCGACTCTACTTTTATACCCGTACTCAGTCAGTACACATGTGATTTATGTGGAATCTTCAAATGTTTTATCAGTTTTACATTTTACATTTGTTTGATGCATCTGTCATCTACATCTACATCAGTTCTCACAACAACACACGTACACTAAACGAGACAGAGCGTGCGAGTGTGAGTGTGAGAGAATCAGCAGCAGCAACCCTCAAAATAAATGTTTATTTTGTTATGGTTGTAGAGGGGGGTGAAGCAAATCGCTGCTGAAAATTCATTTCATCATTGTGGCTATAATAATGATCCGATCTGGGCCAAATTTGGGAATCTGGTAGATATGGTCATTTTCCACCATACTGCATTTTTTTTCTATCTTCAAAATTGTGGATTTTCATCTTTTGGGGGGCGGGAGTGGGCGTGGAAAAATTTTGAAATAAACTTGCACTGAAGCGATATCACAGATTTTGTGTGAGTGCGAAAGAGAGGAGCGAAGTTTTTCGTATATTTTCCTCTATTGTGGCTATATTAATGATCCGATCCGATTCAGATTTGGGTCCCTGATAGATATGGGCTGTCTCTATGATTCTGCATTTTTCGTTTTTTGTTATTTTCAAAATTGTGGCTGCCACAGATGTGCGCCCTTTGTGGGGGCGGAAGTGGGCGGGGCGAAATTTTAAAACATTTTTCTAGGAGTGAGATATAACATCAGTATGAAAAAAAAAATTTGGTTGCTCTATCTCTTTTTTAGCCTTCGAGCAATGGGCGACGAACAAGACGGGCAGACGGACAGACGGACAGACGGACGGACAGACAGGGCTATGTCGACTCGGCTATTGATGCTGATCAAGAATATATATACTTTATAGGGTCGGAAATTTTTCCTTCTCTATGTTACACACATCCACTTTACCACAAATACAATATATCCTTTTACTCTTCGAGTACGGGTATAAAAAGAATAATACAGTCCACTCATTCACAATCAGTAACCTTTCACATATATGCATACCACGCTTGGATAAGAAGATCCACAAAGCTTCAGAGAAACGACTAAAAGATGCTACACGAAGTTATACCTAGGCTCTTTAAAGACGAGAAGAGCACGCCCAACCCCCCCACATTGAGAAATTGTCACCGACCAGTACAAATCACCCATTGTGGTGGGCAACTCGAAATCTCAGCTCACCAAATCTTAATACAATAACAATACTTGTGTACTTTCCACATAAAATGTAAGATGCCAGGAAAAGACAAAGCCTTCAGACGCAGCCATCATCGTACCGACCAATAATTCTGCTTACTAGTCTTTCAAAGGTATTTCTAAAAGTCCTCCTGCAACGCATCACCCTTGTATTCCAACTGGTAACATTATACCATCCCATTAGCCTTTCGATAGAAAGAATGGAACGATACTTACTGCATTTGATGTGCGCAAGCATGGGAAGCCAAGAAGACAAATCTAGTAATTTTAGGAAGTAGCCTCCACTGGCTAATCGACGTTTGCTCTCCTCGTAACTTTTATTATAAAGTTATCCTGTACAACTCAGGGCTGAAACCAATCTCGTCCTTTGGCTCCGACTAATAGGGAAGTGCAAGCAAAAGCAACATCGATACTGAGAACCAATACTTTGCAACATTAATCGGAATTTCGCATAAATAGATTTCCTCAACTTTCGCGGAATTCTGTGCTTGAATTGATCGCCGCGAAAACCACTTATATATTTGTACCTGTGCTACAGCCTAAGTCACGTAAAACAAGATTCCGCCCCTCAACCCCCCAATGCTTAACGAATGCAGGCTATTCTTCAGCGATAGTGCTGGAGATAGTGCCTACAGTTGATAATTGACAGTAAGCTCAACTGGAACTTAAACATTAAAGAATGAGTGAAGAAGGCTACGATAGTCCTCTACACTTGCAAAGAAAGCCATTGGCCTAAAATGGGGAATGAATCCAAGTGTAGTCCAATGGATATATCTATCTATGGTTAGACCAATAGTGGTGGCCGGCCCTATAAAAATAAGTCCATCACTAAATTGCTCGGCAAGGTACAAGGAACTGCCGCACTCTGCATCAGTGGAGCACTTCGCACCACACCGAACGATGCGCTAAACGCTGTCCTGAGCCTACAGAGTCCTGACCTTGCAGGTAAGGCTCAGGCACTCATGGCAGCAATTCGTCTTAGAGACTCCGACCAGTGGGTACCGCAAAACATGGAACACTCATCTATTCTAAACGGAAATAACATAGTCCCCACAAAAAGGGACTACTGGGTCCCCAGGGAGTATACAAAAACTCCCTTTGGAATAAATATCCCTCACCGAGACAGCTGGCTCTAAGGAACTCCAGGTCCTGACGTATCCAATCCAATCCTCACGGATGGCTCCAAAATGGATAATAAAAGTAGGAGAAGGCATCTACCCGAGCAACTAAATATAAGGCACTCCTTCAGGCTTCCGGATCACTGCAGTGTCTTCCCAAACGGAAGTCACAGCAATCGGGGAAGCTCTGATTTGCATCCAAACAGTGGCCTTTTCGGAAACTCATATAAATATCTACAGTGACAGCCAAGCAGCGATCAAATCACTAAATGCGATTACATCGAATTCGGCTACCGTAGCAAAATGCCGCAAATATCTTCACGAGATGGCTCAGCAGTTTGCTATTAGCCTGATATGGATCCCGGGTCACCAGGACATTGAAGGTAACTGCATAGCAGATGAACTGGCCAGAGCTGGCAATACTACCTCCTTTCTTTCTCAACAAGGAGGACATACAATGCCTATGGCCACCTGTAAGCTAATCATAAAAGAGCAGTTCATGCGACTAGACGACAGTCGGTGGAAGAAGGGCGCTGCCACATGACGCGCGACGCGTGTACCGAACCTATCGCGAACATGCAGAAAATATACGGAAAATTAGGGCTACACAACGCTAGCTGAGGGATCCCTCAACATGCAAAGTTAAAAAAGAATATTAATAATTACGGGAAACGTAAAGGAAGTGAATTAGTGGTGGATATTATATGGTAGAGCGAATAATAATCCGAGCATAAGACCCGTAACCTACACCTACTCAGCGGAAAGTACAAAGGAATAAAATTTCTAGAGGATCTAATAGGAATCGTCAAGTTTATGCGGCTCAACAATTCAGGGCTATCGATGTCACCCCTGATTAGGTTGTGCATTAAAAATCACACCAAGCATTTTTCTACGATTAAGTAAGGATGGAAGGTTTATTAAGAGCAATCTACGAGAGTAAGAACACATTCATCCCAGTTGAGGACTGATTCTGACTGATTCTATACGGTCTTGGTGTACTTTGTACTGAGGGCACCATACACAAGAGCCGTACTCAAAAATCGGACGAACAAGCGAAATATAGAGAGTCTTCGTTATAAAGGAGTCGTCTAATTCCTTTGAACATCTCTTTATAAACACAAGCACTCCCATTGCCTTATTAAACATGGTGGACATCTGTCTAGAAAACTTTACCTTGGGGTCTAGTTTAACACCAGGATCATCAACCAATGTAATTTTGTAAAGAGAAGCACCGCAGAGGGTGTATGGAGGCAACAAGGGGCTGGAGCCATGAAATGTCATTACTTTACATTTTGAGGCATTCAGGTGTAACATATTTGCACAACACCATGACTGAAAGTTATTGAGATCGGATTGCAAGCGAGAGTGAAATGAAATGTCCTTGTACTGGACACAGAGCTTAACGTCATCCGCATACATGAGTACTCGAGAGTTTGTTAATACTGAAGGCAGGTCATTAATAAAGAGTGTGAAAAGTAGGGGCCTAGATGGCTGCCCTATGGTACTCAGAAGTAACCTGAACAGGTGAAGACAAGGAGTTTTTGAAGAGGACTCTTTGAGACCTGGAGCAAAGGTAGCTGGAAATCCATTTCAAATGATTGGTCGGAAACCCTAAAATGTCAAGTTTTTTTGTGCTAAAAGGGAATGGTTTACAGAGTCGAATGAGTTTAGAGTTTACTGAAATCGGTGTAAGTGACATCCGCCTGCACGTTACCATGGAAGCTTTTAATAATAAAATAGGTAAACTCTAGTAAATTTTTTAGTTGATCGTCGCCTTATAAATCCGTGCTGAGCTGAAGTGAATTGCAGAGATGTTGCTAGTGCGGGGTTAAAATTTTCTCAAACAAAGCGGATAACTTTGATATGAAGAGGAATAATAAACGATTCCTTCCAGATCGGAGGGAAACAAGAAAAGTTAAGGGATAGGGTGAATAGTTTAAGCAGGGGTCCACACAGAGCGTCGGCGCAGTACCTGAGTACACAGCCGGGGACTCCGTCAGGACCTGGTGAGAACACCGGCTTAACTAGTCGAAGATCCTGAAGCAGTGAGCTTTCATTTAACGTAGCGGTGAAAATGCCGTTCGATCTTGGTAAACTGTATGGATACGGCTGACCAGAGTAGCTTTCATGGGAATAGGTTGTTTGAAAAAAATTGTGCAAAAAGATCGGCAATGGCCTGATGATTGTTTGCCGACGAATTATGAAATGATAACG